>CM018031.1:36906537-37024037 GCA_008638375.1 Nyssa sinensis
TGATGACCGGCGGTTGCCGTGAAAATATAATTATCACGAAACCGACAAGTTGGTGATTGCAACGAAAGTGATGTACAGTCGTCTTGAGTTTTCAGGACTATTACTAAAAGTCCATGCGTCGGGTTTGAAACCGACCTCGTTACTTAAGGCATCGATTTTTTATTTAACACAATGGCTTAATAGTCCCTAATTCGGGTCGGGGTATTACAGCATAAGTGACACATTTTGTCGAGGACTTTGGTACAAATTGCCCTTAATTAATATTTTTAATGCAATAATTTAATATTACACAAATTTTCAAAAAAATTAATTAAATTCCAAAAAAGTATTAGTGACGCCTAAAAGCATAGCTAATTCTCAGGAATTATCTCATTTGCGATGCCATAGAGGCGTCGTAAATAAAAATCTTATTTGAGACCTCTATGCAATTTGGAATCTTTAGTAGCGCCTATAAATATTTTTTGATGTCTAGCCAATGTGTCACAAAAACATTTCTACGACCGCAGTATTTGCGACGCCTTTATTGCATCGCATATAGTTAATAGCGACACATTTAGAATTATTCGCGATGCCTACGGGCGTCGCAAAAGGTCTCTTTTATTTTAGTGGTATATATGTGTATGTGCATATGTATATTATATATATATATATATAAGTATGTATCTGTGTGCATGTACATGTGTAGTTACACACACAAATATATATAATGTGTACGTGTATAATATTGTAATACAATTATATGTGTGTATATGTGTATATATATGTATATTATGTGTATATATGTCTGTGTATATATATATATATGAATGGATATTGTGTGTATATATGTGTACATATTATGTCTATATGTATATGTTATATATATGCATATAATTTATATATATATATATATTACAATTAATTGTGTCTGTATAAAAGATGTACACTATTTTTTTTTAATTTCATTCCTTTAAGAATGGAATCGCATTCCTTAAGTTTTGAGAAGGAATACTAATCATGTACTATGTGAGAACAATATTACTCAAGGAATGACTGTTGTAGCATTCTTTGATCTTACCAAATATAGTAATGGAATGGGATTGGGAATGACCATTCCATTTTAGAACCCATTCCAGCATACCAATCATAGAGTAAAGGTTTAGTAAAATCAATCTTCATGAGAATGAAGTTATAAAAATAGTCAAAACTAAAAGAACACTCATTTTTATTAGAGATCTTCAACTGAGAAAAATGTCAAATATGGATTCACTTTGTATTTCATTTTGGGAAAAGCACAATGCATGTTTGCCTCTTATTTGGATGCTAGGTGTTCTTTAACAATAAATTTGTTACATTACCAAAAGTACAAGAAAAATAAGGAAAGAAAGAAAGAAGAAGTTGTTTTATCTGATTTTCTTACAAACGTCACTTCACAATCAAATAATGGGTCACTATGGTTGTCATCTTGCCATTTTTATGATAATTGTGATAACAATGAAAGACCGTAGTATCTTGTTCAAGCTTTTTAGAAGTATCATTAGTTTCATTATTGCATTGTGTTTATTTGCGGGCATCTATTCGTCATGTGTGTACACCTAACGATAGTGTAAAGACCCGAAAAAAATTTCTAATTTACAAAATGTAAAATAATGATAATTAAAATAATAATGAAAAGTTTTAATTACGAAATTTAAAAGTTGAGTGAAAAGACTAGAAAGGGCTTGGCATTTAAAAGAATAGTGAAAAATCAAGGAGGGGCAAAAAGGAAAATTTCCCCTTGTCTTACTTTTGGCTTTATAAAGCCAAAATTTCTACACATTATAAACACACACTAAAAACAAACACACACTCGTAAAAAGAGATAAAGAGAGAAAGAGATGAAGGGAAGGGAAAGCAAGGAATTTTTGGAAGTTCTTCAAGGATTAAAGCATTCTTTTGAGGGATTGAAGAAGTACAAACCCCATTCTACCAACAAGCACCATTTGGAGTTAGAGATTTTGGAGATTTTAGCCAAAAACAACAAGAACAAAGTTAGGGTTTCTACCAAAAATAGAAGAATTGGGGTATGGATTTCTAAACCTAGGTATGAGACTTCTGTAGATAAGTTCATCATGCCATTATCTCATCTTTGATTACAAGATTGTTTATTTTTTCATTTTTTGACATATGTTGCATGTGTTTTGAAAACCTATGTATTGGTTGAATTCTTGCTATGAAATAAATTATTTTTATCCTATCTTAATGTTGATATAACTACCAGTTGAATGCAAAAATGATTGGTTAGTGAAATCATGAAATGGGTTCACTTGTACTATACTTGATAATTCAAATGGTACACTAAGTGTTTGTGAAAATGCCTCGATGCATGCTTGATGTGAACTTATGATAATTGAGTGGAATTACTTGAATGTTTAACCTTATTTATGAACCTATGATGAATTTTAAATATAAATATGAATGATAAGCCCTTAGAAATGTGAGAATGAAAACTTGGAAAGTAATTAACATTAGGCTAGAATTAAGGCATGTGTATTCTGTGATCTTGAGCATGGTGAGATTGTGCTTATCCAGGGTTTTAATTACTTTTCAAGGTGGTGTCTCCCATCGGTTTGTGAGCCGTAAATTCACTGGTGGTTATATGCCTCCATCAGGTTAGTAGCACGTAAAGCACACAAGGCTTATCGGTGGTCGACTAGGAATATAGTCTTGGGATTGAGGCTTGAGAGATGGAAATGGAAACTTTGAATAATTGAAAATAACTCAAATGAGTAGATCCTAAAGTTTGAAATGATGTATATTGATCTTTTTGATAATGCTTCCTTTTGATGATCGCATACTTTAACTCATGAGAACTTAGTTATTTTTTAGATCATTGTTTGTTTATGATGCATACTTGATGAACACTTGATTGTCATGACACATGCACAAGTATACATGTGTCACCACATGTTCTTATCTTGGTTTATATTTCTCCTATGGGGGTTGTTGTACTGACCCCTACTAGATGCAGGAACTAGCAAGGACATGGCCACCAATTCAAAAATCACTATCAAGCCATTTTTGCAAAGATCACAATTTTTGTTTAGTTTAATGCCATGGAATTTTTCGGGGACTTATTGATTGTATATCCCTTTCGAATAGACCATGCATTTCTTAGTTTAAATGTGTATAAACTAGAAGCTTGATAGAGATGTAAAAATTATAAGAGACTTGACTTGTCTTTTAATTTTGTAAGAATTATGAAGCATGAAACTTGAACTTGAATTTGAAATATTGCTTCTTGATGAATGAAAGTAACATTATATGTTTAATGAATGTTAGGTGATTTTATTGAAGTTGGATGAAATGAAAATAAGTGATTTTGGCTCTTAAGAAATAGGTGAAATCAAGAAAATGAGGCAAAACAAGTCAATTTTTGAAATAAAGTTGAGTAGAGAAAAACCTAGGTGTGATCAGCACTAGGATGTGGAAAACACCCCTCTCAGTGTGCCGATTGGCACTAAGTGAGGGGCCTGACCACCTCTCCTTCTGTTTTGTCAGTTTGGCTTCCAAATCAACTTTTCGCCGCCCAATTTTGTCTCCAATGGATTATTTATCTTAAATAAGGGTAAATGAACATGTTTTACATTTAATTATCTTACCTTAGATTGGCTCAAAAATGGGGTCACTCACGTTACCCCTGAACCTCTTTAATTTCGGGGCGTGACAAATAAGGTTAAAAGTTCTCGAGATAGGTAGTAAACGATGTTAGTGGGAGTCATAAGGAGCTACCCCTAGTGGTAAGAGACTTCCCATATATGTTTCTAGATGATTTATATGAGTTACCACCACATCGGGAGATAGAGCTCTCTATTGATCTATTAATTATGCATTACACCAATCTCTATGGAACCTTATCGTATGGCACCTACGGAATTGAGGGAGCTAAAAGTGCAACTTGAGGAATTATTGAATAAGGTTTTATACGTCATAGAATGTCACAGTGGGGAGCACTGACCCTTTTTCCAAGAAGGGGAATGGATCACTTCGGCTTTATATCAACTACCGTGAGCTTAACTAGGTGACCATGAAGAATAAATACCCATTGTCGTGTGTTGATGACTTATTTGATCAATTGAAGGGATCTATTGTTTTCTCCAAGATTTATTTGAGATCTGATTATCACCAGTTAAGGATCATAGAAGAAAATATTATGAAAATCACTTTTCGCACACGATACGGCCATTATGAGTATTTAGTTATGCCATATGGGTTGACTAATGCTCCAACCATTTTCATAGACCTCATGAATCATGTTTTTCAAAAATATCTTGATATCTTTGTCATCATCTTTGTAGATAACATTCTTATCTACTCACCGTCCAAGAAGAAATATAAGGAACGACTTCGCATTGTTTTGCAAACCTTGTCGAAGCATTGATTATATGCCAAATTTGAAAAATATGGCTTTTGGTTAGCAGAAGTAAAATTTTTTGGGCATGTTATTTCACAACAAGGAGTATCCGTAGATCCTTCCCAGATTGAAGTTGTCACAACATGGAAGAAGCCAACGAATGTATTTGAGATTCATACTTTTTTGGGCTTAGCAGGGTACTACTGCAGGTTGGTTAAGGGATTTTCACGTTTGGCTACGCCTATGACAAGACTCATTAGGAAAGGAGTTCAATTTGTGTGGAATGATGCTTGCGAGCACTCTTTTCAAGAATTGAAGACTCGTCTTACCACTGTATCGATCCTTACTAGTCCCGAGAGTGAAGAGAAATATTTCATTTATTATGATGCTTCGGGGAGGGGCTAGGTTGCGTCCTTATGCAGAACATCAAGGTAATAGCATATGGATCATGAAAATTAAAACTTCACCAGAGGAATTACCTAACGCATGATTTGGATCTAGCCATCGTTGTCTTCACATTGAAGAGTTAGTGACATTATCTTAATGGCAAAAGGTTCGAAGTCTTTTCCGACCACAAGAGTCTTAAGTATCTTTTCTCCTAAAAGATTTGAACTTAAGGCAAAGACGATGGATGTAGTACATGGGAGATTATGATTTTGATTTGCAATATATCTAGGAAAGGCCAACGTTGTAGTCGATGCACTCATTAGAAGATCTTGAGGGAATTTGGTTAATATACTCATTCAAGAGTGGCAAATGCTAGAGGCAACATCAGAGTATGACCTATGTCTTAAGGAGACCGAGTGGACCGTTATGTTGTTCTCTAACATTGTGCACCTTAGCTTTCTTACTCGGGTGATTGATGCACAGTTATAGGATTCAGAGGCAGACATCATTCGTACTCATATTGCCAATAGGGACACAGTCGAGGGTTAGACGCTTCACACCGACCATGGCTTGAGATTTCAGGATGAGTCTATGTTCCACAGCTTTGTTGGGAGGATGTTATGCGAGACTTTCACCATCTAGGATGGCAGCTCATCTAGGAGGCACGAAGATGTACCAAAATCTCCATAAATAGTATTGGTAAAAGGGCATAAATACCGATGTAGCAAGATTTATTAGTAAATGCTTAAAGTGTTAGCAGGTTAAAGCTGAACACCAGCGACTTGCAGGATTACTTCAGCCACTTCCAGTTGCCAAGGGAAAGTGGAAACACATTACTATGGACTTTGTGTCCGGGTTTCCTAAATCGCCACGTGCATAATGCCATTTGGGTCATCATGGATCAACTGATGAAATTTGTGCACTTCTTGCCGATCTGGACTACTAATTCAGTGGAGTCTTTTAGCTGCCTATATATACGAGAGACTATTCGTCTCCATGGGGTTCCGATATCTATTATTTTATTCTAGGGATGTACGATTTACCGCTCGCTTTTAGTAGAGTTTACTAGCTACTGTGGGTACCAATTTGGCACTTAGCACTGCATTCCACCTAGAAATCGACAGTCGATCTGAGCGTACTATTTAGACCTTGGAAGATATGTTACGTGTTTGCGTTAAAGATTTTAAGGCCAGTTAGGAATATCACTTGCCACTTATCGAATTTGCCTATAACAATAGTTATCAAGCAAGCATCAAAATGGCACCATTCGAGGCCTTGTATGGTATGCCATGTTGATCACCTATTTATTAGACCAAGGTCTGGGATGCTATAATGTTGGGTTCGGACTTAGTTCGGGAGACTACCAAGAAGATAAAGGTTATTTGACAGTGGTTACTTATGGCACAGAGTAGGCTGAAGAGTTATGCAGATAAAGGCGTAATCCTATAGCTTTTGTAACGGGAGATCACGTTGTTCTTAATGTACATTAGGCCATTTGAGATTGTCACGACTCAAAACTCACCCTATGCAGATCTTATGTCTCGGGGCCGACCCTAAGGCCGTCCCTACTTTTTCCATTCCTGTATCATAGTACTAATATGCAATGTACTAAAAATTTAAAACAATAATCAGCGGAAGTCTTTTCAATACAATAATCAGCGAAAGTCTTTTCAATCTAAAAATCAGCAGAAGTCTTTCAATACATAATATGGTTCTACAATAATCAAAAATAAGAACTAAACATAACCAGCACCCGTGGGTGGTGAATACATAGGAGAACTAAACATAAACTGGTACATTCCTCAAAAAACGTCCTCCTACGCTTTCAGACTCCTACTAGGGTCTTGCAGCGTCACTACCTGAAAAATGATAAGTAAGATGGAATGAGCTACAAAAGCTCAGCAAGTAAATACAGATCTTCGACACTGGTGTTAGTGATCATAAAAGAATATGAAACCATGAATAAGAATATGATAGCCAATCATAAGAAGTGAGATGTTGTGATAGCCAATGAGAACAGTTGCCATAATGGCCAATGACAATAGGGTTACAATATAAAATCAAGAGTAATGGATATAACATCAACGTGAAGCTCTCAACAATAATGTATCAACATAAGTGTACCACCACAATAAATCGATCGCAATCAAGTCAATAAGAAAAGTTCTATCGGTAGAAGATAATCATAGGGAACAGTACCATTTAATAATATAACCATAACAATCCATAAGAGATGTGTCACGACCCCGAATCTGGCCTCAACGGATTAGTAAATCGCGACCGCCACCCTTTGGCCCGTGGGTCATCGGGTGAGGCTTCATATAAGCAACGATGTCGGACGACGATGCGGTGCGGCCAGGATTGGCAAATTATGGAAGCGTGAAAAATATTTTTTTCTCTCTTTTACATCCCGCACACCCGCTCAGTACCATTGCTTCTTCTTCTTCTTCGAAGCGGTAGACAAATGATATACAATTCAGAGCATACTAAAAATTTTAAAGTTATACATATTACATATCTGTTGCCTCTCGGGCTTAAGTACATATTGGTCCAAAATTTACTACATCAAAATTTGACCAACTACGGGCCCTAGTACTTCCAAAATTCCTAATCGAAATAGAGCTGCCAATCACCAATCCTCAAATTGGGCAAGGCTCTCATCTATCATCATCACCTGAAAGATGTTGGGGAATGGGGTGAACTTCAAAAAGCCCAACGAGTAATTCCAGTACTTTGTCATGGGTTTCAACTAGTATTGGGTTAGTTATAAGAGAAGGTTCATATAAACATACACTACCAATTGTACATATACTTCAAATACAGAAAACAGAATTCTTCAAAAAGATAGCATGAAACATACAAGGCATTCAAGCTAGCACGTATTTCAATAATCACATAATACAAGAATCTTCAAATCACATAGCATGATACATTTTTAGAGCATTCAATAAAGCATTTAATATGCAACAGAATTTATGAACATGCGCAGAGTGGTTATTTGAAGACCAAGGAAATAATTTGAAATCCTTTCCATGAAAATAGAATGATGTAAATTTCTTCTTCTTCAAAACTTCAAATGGTTATATAAAAACCCTTTTTCAGATAATGGGGGTTTAAAACCTACTACCATTTCTGAAAACCTTTTCATCTTTCCACTTTTTAACTAAAGGATCCGTTTCGAACCAGACCCTAATTTTTACTTCAAAGAGATCTCATGCTTGGGGGATAAACCTTCTACCAAACATTTGTAAAATTGAGAACTCGACAAGAGCTCAATAGTTTTTGATGCTTATGAATGTGTTGCAACCTCTTAATAGGCCCTGGAGGAGGTTACAACACATTCTTTGTGTTTTCATAAGACATTCTCATGATTTTGAAGCCCTAGATGGTAGTAATTTGGCATAGGATTACCACGATAGTTGTAATTCCAATTGTTGAGGTATTGAACTTGTTCTTGACTCGCTTCATTACTCAGAACTGTCATACTTGCAGCTGCAACATATTCTACACGTTGTGGTATCCCTTGGGTTGTCAAAGCTAAAATCTGATAGGAAAGAGAAGCAATTTGAGCTGAAAGGGCTGCTAACGGCTCCAATTCATGAATCCCAGTAACTTTCTTAGCCATAGTTCTTTCGGTTGGCCATTAATAGTTGTTTGAGGCCATTTCTTCCAAAAGAGAAGTAGCACCCTCAACTGTCTTTGACATAAAAGTTCCACTAGAAGCAGCATCAACTATGGTCCGAGTGTGCCCATTTAACCCATTATAGAACATCTGAACTTGCAACTAATCCGGCAATCCATGTTAAGGGTAGCGTCGAATCAAATTTTTATACCTTTCCCATGCTTCATAGAGTCACTCAAAATCATTTTGCTTGAATTGACCAATTTCACTCCTGAGTTAAGCTATTTTTACAGGTGGAAAGAATTTAGCAAGAAACTTTTCAGCCATGTCTTGCCAACTAGTGATGCTTCTTGGTTGTAAAGATTATAGCCAACCTCTTGCCTTGTCCCTCAAAGAAAAAGGAAACAATCTTAGTCTAATGATATCTTTAGTAACACCATTAATCTTTATAGTGTCACAAATCTCCAAAAATATCGCCAAATGAATATTGGGATCATCAAGTGACGATCCGCTGAATTGGGCTTGTTGCACCACGTTGATCAAAGTTGGTTTGAGCTCAAAATTGTTGGCATTAATGGTCTGGCGTCTTATACCCGAATAGTTGGCATTCACAACTGGCCGTACATAATCATTCAAGGTGTGTGGTTGTTCATCTTGTTGTTCGTCAGCCATGGCTAGTACTTTCTGCTTTCTTTGTGATCTAAGAGTTCTTTCAATCTCCGGATCAAAAGGAATAATGTCACGAGTTCTAGCATGGCACATCCAACATTAAAAACACATCTGTAAAACAAAAATAAAATAAAATAAAATAAATAAAAATAAAAAAAATGAAATAAAATAAAATAAAAATAAAGTTCTAAATTAAAACCAAGATTGCTTTGTATCAATATTGGCAAAAATAAGAAGAAATCAATCCCCGTCAACGGCGCCAAAAACTTGATCGGTGCAAAACTACAAGTGCATAGTATCGTAGTTTTATAGTAAGTGATGAGTAGAGTATCGTCCTCAAGGATTGGTATCTTACTTTTGACAAGTACCAAAATTAAACTAATGTCAACTTTATTTAGAAAATTCACTAAGATCTTTTTAATTGCAACTTAAAATAAAACTAATGCAAAGAAAGTACTTAACTAAAAAGAGAGATGTTGTTCGAAATTCAAATTAATAGGAGAGAAAAATTCTAGAAAATCGATTTCACCTAATCCCTCACTATGCTTTACTCATCTAACTAATTGAATTTAATTCTCCATGTTTGTTAGCAAATCTCTAAATCATTCAAAAGCCTCTTTCGAAAGTCAATTGGAAACTATTCTTGTTCATTATTTGCACAAGAGTATGCAAATTAATAAAGCAAGAATGCACTAAGACCAATGATTTTTTTAATACTACATAGGTTCATATAAGTCTTTCGATCTCTATATTTATCTATGCCGAAAAACCCAAGATCTATCCTATGATTCCCTCTTTCGACAGCAAATAATAAGATTAAAACCATCTAATTAGTGGCCAGTTAATTAGAAGCATTAGGCTCAGAATAAATCAGACAAACATGAAAAATAATTCCATCAAATTAGCATAGAAAAGCAAGCCTAGTTTGGAACTAGACTACATCATTTTTTTAGAATAAAGCAAATTTAGTTCATGCTAAAATTAAATTCAACAGAAAAGAATTCACCATGATTTTTTCTGAGAAGAACAGAAGAAAATTAACACTAAAAAATAGTCGCAGCAGTCCAAGGTGTGCTTTCAAAGTCGCTGGTCCAGCCGCGTCTTTTTTTTTATTCTTTCTTCCGTTCAGCCCCACGTGCCAGCCATTGCTGCCTTTGCTTTTTTCTTCCAGCCGCTATAGTGCCCAGCCACTATTCCAGATTCTTTACCTTCTGCGCTGCTTGCTTCAACTATTTTTCTGTTCTACTCTTTTTTTTTATACTGCCGTACAGCCGCAAAGCTTCCCAAAGCCAGCTGCCTCTTTTTACTTTTCTTCTCTGTTGTGCTCCTCTTTCTGTTACGTCCTCAAGAAAAACAGCGCTAGCTAGCTTATATAATCAGGGCCCAAAGCCCTAAACGCTACTGATTTCCCAAAAGACCAAAAGCACCCCCTAATCCAAACACACCAACACACGTTCCAACACGGCAGTGCCTCACGTGCTCTTTTCTTCAGCGCCTCCTGCTCTTTCCCTCTTTTTTTTTTTTTTGACTTGTGCCTTTATCATTCCGCAAGTCATCCGATGAGGGTCTTCTAAATATCTCATTTTTTCTTTCCTTAAAATCTTCAATTTTTTCAACTCTGAAATAAAATTTAAATAATGACAATGAGCCTAAAATCAACCAAAAATAAATCAAATTAAGCTAAATTTTAAAGTTAAGGAGATAAAATATTCTAAATTATGCAAGTCATCACTGACCGCCGCCCTTAGGCCCGGGGGCCTTAGGGCGAGGCTCAAGTAAGCGACGGTATCAGAAGGCGGTGCAGCCTGTGTTTACGGAAGCGTGAAAAACTTTTTCTTTTCTTTTTCTTCTTTTAAATTTTCGCACATCCGCCCGGTACTGCCGCTCTTCAGAACGTTATACATGATTATACATTCAGAGCATAATAAAAACTCAAAGACTTTATAATTAATACATGTTCAGCTACCCCATGGGGCTTAATACATAACAATTTTACTATCTTCTAATACAAAATGGAACAACTAAAATTTTATAGTGCTTTCTAAAAAGACTGCTAGTCCTGTAAATAATTGCCTACGCTCTTCCTTAAAATGGACAAAGCTCTAATCATTATCATCATCAAGTTAGGACTGTTGTCAGTCACCTGAAAGGGGGTCAGATAAAAGTTCGGGTAAGCTAATCTAAGCTTGTGAGTAATTCTAGCATTTGTCATGGGTTTTCAATTGGCAGTGGTTAGTATAAGAGATTTTATAAAACAATCACTACCAATTACTTGTATACTTCAAATACAGAATATATGCATTCTTTGAAACAGATAGCTTTGAAACATTTAAAGTATTCAAGCTAAACATGTGCTTCTTCAAATAGAGTACACATGAACTTCAAAACATGTAGATATGCATAGTAAAATGAGGGTAAAAACATGCTTCCATTTTCACACATATCATCTTATCACTTTCATTAGTAGAATCCGTTTCGAACCAGATTCCAGTTTTACTTCTGCAATGGAAAATCTCATGCTTGGGGGATAAATCCTGCTACCTGGCATTTCTTCTTGTCATAGTTGAATTTCGAAGAATTTCAACGTCGCATGTAGTGCTTATGCACATGTTATTTTGCATTACTAGTGGCAACAGGAGGTATAAAACATTTACAAATAGATGCTATTTAAAAGCATTAACATATGGCCTCTCTGTAGTTGCATTCAAATACATTTAACACATGGATTCTTCAAATAGATGCTTTTCATGAGCATTTAAAATATAACTTCTTCAAATAGATGCTTTTATGAGCATTCAAAACATGAAATTCATAACTTCATGATAAAATCTTCAAATACTTGGAATATGTAAATTCAGAATATTTTTAAGAGATTTGTCATTTTAAACTTAGACATGCTAAAATATATTTTTAAGAAAAACTATAGCTGAAACCATTCACTGAGCATGTCACAATAGGGTTTATAAGAACAGAAATATTTTAAAATAGGAATCAAATAAATATTGAATTTGATATTCAAATGCTTCAAATATTTTGAATTTAAAATTTCTTCAAATTCATGGAGTTAAATCTCCACTTCAAATATAGGATTACTCACCTTTGTCTTTAGGGTCGGTGCTACTAGTGCGCTTTTCCTCTTTCTCTGTAGTTCCTAAGAATAATTTATAAAGAGTTTATTAACTTCACATTCACTTCAAATATCACCTATTGATGCTCTTAACTTATTCTTAGATCATGTGAAATCCTAATTTCTATCTTAGGCGTTATACTTTTTAAGTATACTCTTCTGGTAGCTTCATTAATTCTTAGGGTTATTTTCATAACTTCATATGTTTATGTATCATATTTTTTTCGTACTTTATTTCATAATATGGACCTTACCATTGAGTCCAAAACGTCGAAGAAAGTCAATTTAGACCCTCTTGGATTTCTATTTAGCTTTAGGAGTACTAGGAGCAGAATAGTCATTTTACACTTTAACGGTTCTTAGTTCTCGAGACCTCTTTTTGAAATCGAACTCCACGGTTGAGTCCAGAATACTCGAAATAATATAAATTCACTATTCTTTGACTTTAATCGGAGTCCGTTTGACTACTTTTTGACTTAGGGGCATTAGGGGCAAAATGGTCATTTTACGTAATTACGTGTCTTTATTTTTCGGGGTCTTGTCTCATAAAACAGACCCTTCCATTGGGTTCAGAAGACCCAAGATAATAAACTTATACTACTAATTCATTTAATTTGGACATCGGAAGTTATTTTAATAAATAACTAATTTTATCAATTTAATTAATAAATTTTATATTAAATATATATTAATCCCAAATATGTGCACATGTGGTTGGCATGGCACAGTGGTAAGTGCGGCCCTCTTAATTCCCATGGCTTTCAGGTCCAAAACCCAGCAGCCACTGTTTCTTCAACTCATTTTTCCTAAGGTTGCTTCTAATTACATAATATATACATATATTTGCCCCTTTAGGTCAAATGTGTTTAGCGTGGCACAGTGGTGGGCATGCCCCCCACTGCCACGAGCTCCCAAGTTCCACTCCCAAGCACTGCATTTCTTCCACTTTCTCCCTTTTCTTTTCTATTTAAAACAAATTGAAACAGTGCATAGCAGCCCCAATAGCCACTGTTGCGCCCAGCCCAGGGCCAATCGTGACCCAGCCCAAAGCCCAGCCTGCTCCTTCTTCTTCCCCCGCGCATTTCTAACCACAACCCAGCAGCTCTGGTCACCTTCTTCGGCGACGGTGACCGGAGTGCTATGTTTTCCACCCTTTTTTTCATCCTTTTGAAGCCTAAAATCACTTCTAATCATTCCAAAATGTGTTTTAAGACATTTATATAGAAATTTAAGCATAAAAAACATCTTTAAAGCTCAAATTTCCTAAACAAAAACTTTTTGATAAACCTAAATATCTCCTTCATTTCTCAACCATTTTTCATGTGGTTTCTTCCTACATGTTCCATTTTCTTTATAGAATTTAATCATGAAATTTTTTCTAAACTTTAAACAAGTTTATGACAAAGCCAAAAAATTTAAAACTTGAAATACGGTAAGTTTTTCTCACCTTTTCTTCCTCTTTCTCCTTCTTTCTTTCTATTTTTTACTTCTGAATACCCCAGAGACCTTCGGCTTCTATTTTCTTTCATAAAACTTTACACACTTGGTGCATGTTATATATATATATATATATATATATATATATAAACAACCCAATGGCCGACCCTTTCTCTCTCTTCTCTCTCTTTCCTTTTTCAACTTTCCTCCTTTCTTGACTTTCTTTTTCTGCTCTTAAATTTCTCTTTTTCACTTTCAGCTTTGCATTAAATATTTGGGTGATATTTTGTGTTTATATATATATATATATATATATATATATATGTTATATTAGAACACACACTTACACACACACATACAGCCGACACTCCCAGCTTCTTTTCAAAATCTTCTTCTGCTTTCTTTAATTCTTTCCATTTTAAATTTTCATTTATAATTATTTTTCCTTTGATATACATATATATATATATATTCTTATATACATATAAATTAGAACATATATATATATATATACATACTAATAATACACACACACACATATCTATATATATATATATACATATGCATTTTTATCTTTTCCTTTATTTATTTCTTCCATAAATATATATGTATATTCTTAAATACATACATATTATAGCATATTATAATAACATATATATATATATATTTATATATATATACATACTACTAGTATACATATATATACATGTATATTTATTTATTTATATATGCATAAATATTTTATATATTTATTTGAATATAAACATATATGTACATATCCACGCATTTACATATACACGAATTTCTGTGTAGTCGGTTCTTTAACGGAATGATCTCGATATATTTGGTAATTTCATAGTTTATTTAAACTATAAAATTCAAGTCTCGTAACATGAGTCAAATGGTTCGGCATTTTGGGTCAGGGTATTACACACTTATTTTAGATATACTACGCGTCCATGAAATATGCACGTGCATGGAAATGTGTGCGTGTATGCATTACGATAATTGGTCCTGGGGTGCTCGGCGTCGCCCGGCATTGGCTATACAAAACAAACCATTGATATTCCAAAATCGTACAGTTTCATAAAATACCATGATATAGAGGTTAAACAGCTCAAGTTACAAGTGGTGTTACACTACTCAACCGGGTCTACCTCAGTATATGTACCATATCTCGAGTCGAGATATTACATTCTTACCCCCTTAAAATAAGTTTGTCCCTAAACTTAGCATTCTAACTTCGGTGATCACCGTGGTTTCACTAACATCATGGTATAACTTGAATGGGCGTTTACATTTAACTCGATAAAAATTTCTGCCAAGAATCAAGTTTTACAGTCACATCAGATCAAGTTTTACTTTTTCTAAAATTGCCAACTGTATTTCGAAACCCTCACATGAATCTCAATTCCTTTCTATGGTTCTCCTAGTTCTCCGTAAATTTGGTGAACAGAATCATGAAATTTTCTAAATGTAGTTTTAAAACTCTATCCGTTAAGTCTACTAATATATCTGGGTATATATCATTCCAACAATGTCTTATGGAACTCGTAGAGTTCATATTGGTTTCTAAATAGGCTTGCCATTCAACTAATTGTTCTTTGACCTCAAGTCAACTGTTTAAAAATATCTGTGTCCCTGGTCTGTATTTCATGTGTTCTGTAGCTAACCTGGTTCAATAATAATTCCCTTGACAGATATGTAAGCAATAAGTCTAGGTGTCTAATTCCTACCTTCAATGATAATGACTTTTCTAAGAGTCGTTGTTCATTCTATCTCGTCTATCAAGCAAACATTCATATCTATAACAGTATGTAGTTCATTCTAAAGATTATGAATCTTAGCATTTAAATCTATCATTGTTCCTTGAAGGTTACTAATCACTTAATCATTTAACTCATCAACGCTTTTAAATTCTACAAGTGTTAGCTCAACTAATAATCGTGTATCTAAGTTACGTGCTCTACTTGTTTCATGCATAATATCTCTTATCAATCATCATCTTGTGAAAACTTGAACAGTTAATATATAACGTAGGAGTTCTATGTCTATGTTCAATCTAGCAGCATATGTAGGGATATAAATGAATGTGTAGATCCAGTGTCAAGTAAAACGTGGGCAGGCCATGGACAAACTAAAAGAGTACCTGCGACTACAGAAGTTGTAGCCTGCACGTCTCCTGGTAAGATGGAGAAAACCCGTCCGGCCTGCTGCTGGACATTCCCTTGTCCATTTCTGTGTGTCTTGGGTCTAAATGTCGCTGCTGCCGGTGCTGTCGCTTTAACTGAGGTAGGGTCCGTAGTGGTTTGGCCATTCAGAGGACATTGTCTCACAATATGTCCTTCCTTGGCACAATAGTAACAAGTGTTGCTACCACTAAGGCACTGGCCCTTATGGGTCTTTTGACAACAGGGGCATTGGTTCGCGCCCCATCTAGTGTAGTCCGGTCTCCTCCGAATAGGCCCCGTGGTTTGGGATCCAGTCCCTGGTCTAGTAAATATGGACC
Source organism: Nyssa sinensis (assembly GCA_008638375.1). NCBI lineage: Eukaryota > Viridiplantae > Streptophyta > Magnoliopsida > Cornales > Nyssaceae > Nyssa > Nyssa sinensis. Next base: position 36,922,661 of record CM018031.1, read on the forward strand.
CTTATCCAGAGGAAGAAGGCCCCCTATTCTGGTTACCTCCCTGTCTCTGGTTCCCTCACCTCTTGGCGAATTCCTCACCACTTTTCTCTATGATCTGTGCAGTCTCAACTATGTCGTCATAAGTAGTCAATCGCTGGGGTCTAAGTCTATCCTTGATAGACCACTTCAGCCCTTCCTCGAACTTGCGAGCTTTCAAGTCCTCACTATTGATGACGTTCGGAGAAAACCTGGCCAACTCAATAAATGTGGCCTCATACTACTCTACAGTCATCTCACTCTGTTGTAGTACCATGAACTCAGTAACTCTCCGGTTTCGTACTTCCGTGAGGGAAGTACTTCTTGTTGAAGATAATGGTAAATCGCTGCTAGTCCATGCTTGGCTCTCTGGCCTTCTCTATCATCCACCACTTATGTGCCATCTCCTTGAGCATATATGTGGCATAGGCCACCTTCTGAATCTCAGTACATATTAGGATTTCCTAAATCATGTTCATCTTTAATAACCACTCTTCAGCTATAGTGGCTCCTCTCGTACCATCAAATGTTGAGGGTTTCATCTTCTGAAACCACTCATATAAAAATGTGGAGTCTTGCTCATTCCCCTGTTGACCATCTACATCGCCTCCTGTCATACCGATCGTACCGGCTAACTAGTACCAGCTTGAATTCGTGGCAGAGACTCAATGACACTATGCATCAATCTCTCCAACTGATTTAAACGATCTATAGGCAACGAATTTTGCCTCGTGTTTACCATGTCTGTAAGATAACCAGTGAAGATAACCAATGAGAGGACTAGTCAATGTGTAAGATAATAATCAATCAAACGTCAGTCTTATCTATCAATTCTAATTCTAGTCCTATCTCCCATGACTCAAAATCGAATCTATAACTCTGATGCCAAACTGTCACGACCCGAAACCCACCCTATGCGAATCTCGTGTCGCGGGGCCGACCCTAAGGTCGTCCCTACTTTTCCATTCCTGTATCATAGTACTAATATGCAATGTAGTCAAAATTTAAAACAATAATCAGCGGAAGTCTTTTCAATACAATAATTCAGTGAAAGTCTTTTCAATATAAAAATCAGCCGAAGTCTTTCAATACATAATATGGTTTTACAATAATCAAAAATAAGAACTAAACATAACCAGCACTCGTGGGTGGTGAATACATGGGAGAACTAAACATTAACTGGTACATTCCTAAAAAAATGTCCTCCTATACTTTCAGACTCCTACTAGGGTCTTGCAGCGTCACTACCTGAAAAATGGTAAGTAAGATAGAATGAGCTACAAAAGCTCAGCAAGTAAATACAGATCTCCGACACTGGTGTTGATGATCATAAAAGAATATGAAACCATGAATAAGAATATGATAGCCAATCATAAGAAGTAAGATGCTGTGATAGCCAATGAGAACAGCTGCCATAATTGTCACGACCCGAAACCCACCCTATGTGGATCTCGCGTCGCGACCGCCACCCTCAGGCTCGGGGACCTTTGGGCGAAGGCTTGCATAAGCAACGGTATCGAATAGATGTGTACCATGTGTTTGCGGAAGCGTGGAAACTTTTTCTTTTCTTTTCTTATTTTTAAATTACGCACATCCATCCAGTATTGCCACTCTTTACATAGCATACATGATTTAACATTCAGAGTATAACTAAAACTTAAAACTTTATAAACAATAAATGTTTAATTGCCCCGTGGGGCTTATACATAACAGGGTACTATTTTACTAATACAAAACTCCATACTTAATGTTCGTAGTACTAGACAAAAACTACTTGAACATGGCCTCCAAAATCAGCAGATTCATCATCGTCATCCTCAACTCAAGGTTGCTGCTAATTACCTGAAAGGGGGGTCCGAACAAAGTCCGGGTAAGCTAATCTAAGCTTGTGAGCAATTCCAGTATTTGTCATGGGGTTTTTAATTAGTAGTGGTTTTTAGTACATAAGAGTTTGTAAAACATTCACTGCCAATTGCTCGTATACTTGAACATAGAACATACACATTTCTTAAAACAGATAGCTTTGAAACATTTAAAGTATTCAAGCTAAACTCTTACTTCATCAAATAGAGTATATAACTCGAAACATATGCATTTCATAAAACAGATAGCTTTGAAACATTTAAAGTATTCAAGCTAAACTCGTACTTCATAGAGTATATAACTCGAAACATATGCATATTGAAAATGAGGGTAAAACCTGCTTCCATTTTCAAAATCATTTGTCATCTTATCACTTTCATTAGTGGAATCCGTTTCGAACCGGACTCCCATATTAGTTACAATGGAGATATCTCATGCCTATGGGATTAGATCCTGCTACCTGGCATTTTACAGGGCAATTGAGTTTCGTACAACCCAAAATCCTGCCTATTTTACAGGGCAACTGAAACTTAGAATCCTGTCTAAGTGCTTATGCACCATTCATCTTGCATTTAAAATAAATTTAACATATGAGTATGTCAAATAGATATTTCTCATGAGCATTTTAAAACATGACATCCATAACTTCGTGATAAACATTCATATACTTGAACTAGGCAAACTCAGAATATTTAACAAGATTTGTATTTTAACTTAGACATGCCGAAAACACATTTTTAAGAAAACTGTAAAGAAAACATTTACTGAGCATGTCACAATATGGTTTATAAGAATAGAAATAATTTAAAACTGAAATCATGTAATATACTGAATTTGGAATTCAAATACTTCATATCTTTGAACTTAAAATCTTTTCAAATCCATGGAGTTAAATCTCCAATTCAAACACAGGGTTACTCACCTTGTACTCCTGGTTTCACTCTATTTAGGTGCCTTTCCTTTGGCTTTCCTCAACCTATCATAATTTATGAAAGCTTACATGAATCTCATATATACTTACTCAACTTCAAATCTTACCCATATCCAGACTATGCAAGATTAGATTCTTAGCTATATCATAGACTAGCCATTCATGTACTTAATGATAATAGTGTTACCTGTGGAGCCATTCATGCAGCGTTTCAGTGTCTTCTTGTTTCTTAATTTTTTTCTCTACTAGTTGTTCCTTGGTTATGGTCTTGTAAATGAAGGGGCTGACGGGGACCACTTCATTTGTTTCGGCAATTCGAATATGCTTCTGAATTACCTGGAGTTACCTTTGCAGCTTCTCCCTGAAAACTTGTTGTTTTAGGTCATTCGCTATTTGAGCCCTTGTCATCATCGGAAGGATTTCACGTTTCTTGTCCATTTTTTTGTTTACTTAATTCTCTGCCTAAAACAAAATTTAACGTGTCAAGAAAATAGATTTCTACAATTATACTCTTCTGGTAGCTCCATTAACTTTAAATTAAAGTTATTTACTTCATATGTTTACGTGTCGTGTCTTTTCGTAATTCATTTCCTCGTATACGCCTTAGATTAGTACTTGGCATTACTTTAATTTATAGTCATCTGACATATGCTATTCAAAAAAATTTATGTCCTTTTATTTTAGACATCTCTTTTGGTCAATTAGACTCTACCATTGAGTCCGAAGCGTCAAAGAAAGTCGGTTTAGGCTTTCCTAAAATTTAATTTGGACTTTTGTATGTAAAAGGGCAAAATGGTCATTTACCTATTTACGTGTCATATTTTTTCGTACTTCGTTTTGTAATTTGGACCTCACCATTGGACTCAGAAGGTCCGAGATAGTAAGAATACTACTAATAACTTGTTAATTTTGGACAAGGGGTATTTTGGTCATTTACCCCTGTACGTGTCTTTATTTTTCGGGCCCCATCTCGTAAAATGGACCCTACCATTGGTTTTAGGATATCCAAAATAGTAAGGATACACTATTCATATGTTTAATTTAGACTTTATTTGGTCAAGTTTTGAATTAGGGGGCATAATAGTCATTTTACTTTATTTATTAAATAATTAAATTAATTAATTATTTATTTTCTAGGGGTCAAATTGAATAAATTTTCCCCCAGTTGGGTCACAGTAGGATTTTCCTGAAGTTCAGGGGTCAATCCGCAAATATAAGAAGTTTTGGTTTATTTAGTTTTAAATAATTTAGAAAACCAAAGGGTTCGGTCCAATTAAAAGTGAACCGGTCCTGGTCTGGTTGTAAACCAACCGGTTCAGTGGTTTTATACGTAATGCTAACGTCAGGATGATGTCAGCCCTAGTGTTTATTTAAAACTTAAACATAAACGAAACGCCGTCGTTTCATTTATTCGGTGGCAAGTCCAGAGACTGCCACCTATCCGAGTCGACTCAGCCTGGTTTTAAAAGCCAAGTTGACTCACTGTCTTCTTCCCCACTTCGACCCCTATGTTGCCCTAATCTCTGATTTCCATTTTCTTTGATTTCGTGCAGTTTGGATCAATGGATCCTCACTATTTTCGTTCCATTTTGTTCCTAAAGTACCCAGAGTCTATTTGGCATTCGTTTTGGAGTTCAAAGTGAACTCTTTGCTTCGGTTTAAGAGATGATAATCCAACCTGTAAACTGTCGGTTCATGCTCATTTATTGATCATTTTTCATGGGGTTTAGCTTGGTTTGGTCCCCTCTTCATGGGGATTCAGTTTTCATTCTTAGAGGTGGGTTTTGGTGCAAGTTAAAAGGTTGGGTTTTACAACCCGTAACCTGCAAGTCGATATTCGAGGGTCAATTTTTGAGCTTCATGATCGCGAATCAGGGTTTTTAGAACCCTATTGATCTATATTTAAAGTCTTAATAAGCCAAAACTGGTTTGGTTGTAATGGTTTTAGACCTGCTTCAAGCGAGGTCTTCCATGGCCGTAGCTTCTGGGTTTGGTATTTTTGAGTGTTTTCAAGGCTACATTTCTTTCTTAATGAACTTGTAAACATATATTTAACATCCTACATATATAAACTACTCAAAACAGTTTATATTCATGCTTAACTTTTAGAGAGAGAAAATACAGATTTTGTGTTCTTTCACTTTTTTCCTTCGGTTTTCTTCCTTTCTTCTTGCTTTGAATCCTTCCTTAGCTTCTCAGTTCCTCCCTCTTTTGATTTCTTTCGTATGAAGCAAGCATGCCTTGCATGCTTTGCTTTTAAAGAGAGAAACCTCTCTCTCTCTCTACTGTTCTCTCTCTCCCTCTTTCTGATTCGTAGCCCTACACTAGCCCTCACATCTCATCAATTTTGTTCTTCCCAATTTTTTTGCTTTACATTAATGTTGCATGATATTTGTATATATATATATATATATATATGTATATCATATATATGTTCACACACCAACACCAAGACACACACACATGTATAGCCAACACACACTCACACCCATTCACACCACTGTTCACAATTTTACATATATTTATTTATTTATTTTTACTTTATTCATATACATACTTGCATACATATATGCTTTCATATACATACATACATATTTCACTTTATACACATACATATAATATTTAATTTATAATTAATATAAACATTTCTTATACCTTAATTAATTAATTATTAAATTAATTAATTATTTTTGTTAATCTCGTAATACGTGTCATATGACCCGGTATCCCGGGTCGGGATATTACAATAATGGCCAATGACAATGGGGTCACAATATACAATCAGGAGTAATGGATATAACATCAATGTGAAACTCTCAACAACAATGTATCAACATAAGTGTACTTCCATAATAAATTGATCACAATCAAGTCAATAAGAAAAGTTCTCTCAGTATAAGATAATCATAGAGAACAGTACCATTCAATAATGTAACCATAACAATCCATAAGAGATGCTTATAATCTATAGTAGGATATGGCAGTCCCTCTATATTTTGAGGCCCGGCATACCTCCATAAACTCACATCTTGTGCCACACGTCCGTTCACGGACTTGACCCGTAGGTCATCATTGTCACAGAAGCATCGGAATGGATATTGTGACTGAGCACAAATCCCATATTCATAAACATATCATTATCATAAGTGATTCCATAAGAGTATAAAAATGAAAAATCATATATACAGTAAAACATAATAGTAGGCCTTTCAAGGCATGGTTCAACATGATAACAATGATATAGTAGTCAATAAATGTCCACAAGATAGAACAATATCACATTGTGAAAAATAATAACATCAAGTATGTTCAAGAGTACAAGTTCAGCAGTAATGAATAAACTTGGCTTGGAAACACCACATGGAAGAGAAAATGATTTACTTGCCTCTAAATGCAAGTCCTAGGTCGGTATTCCATGAGTTTGTCTTTTCCTTTCGAGTTCCTTATATGTCAATAGATTCGTCTCAGAATTAATGTTATTCATCAAATTTTATGCCTTGCTATCATCAGTATCTCTAACACTAATTTAGACTCTACCATTGAGTCACAATGCTAAAGAAAGTCGGCTTAGGCTTTCGCAGAATTCCATTTGGGTTCAAGTAGCAATAGGGGTATTTTGATCATTTTTTATATTTATACGGATCTTTATTTTTTGGAGCCTTATCTCGCAAAACGCACCTCACCAATTGACTTAGAATGTCCGAGATAGTCAAAATACACTATTCATTAACTTAAATTGGACTTAGCAGTATTTCACTATATTTAATTTAATTAATTTAATTTAATATAATTTTTATATATATATATATATATATTCATGCGCATTTAAATAGCACGGGCGTGCTTGTCAATTGGTTAGGGTTGAGGGTTTCATACTTGAGGTCCTTGGTTCAAATCCTATAGGGCACAAACCCTTTTTATTGATTTCATTTTACTTATTAGTTATATAATATATCTATATATATATATATTTGTGCGCATTAGTTGACACGGGCATGCCTGTCAACATGGTTACACACGCTTCAGTCTTACCCTTGGTTCCCCGTTTGACTCGCAGGGGCAGCAGCCCCTACTTATTTTTTTCTTACTTTTCTTAAACCAAACAGTGGCTAAGCCACTTATCCGCGAATAAGATATCCCAGTTCTTGATTAAATCCGATTTAATTTCTTACCCTTATAACCGAACAGTCCCTTTCCTATATAATTTAAAATACGCTTAACCTAAACGACGTAGTATCAAGGCCCCAAGCCCCAACACGAAATCATTTAATAAAACACTATTCATCATCCCTTAGGGTTTTCTAGTGCAATAATAATAGGGTTCCATCACCTTTTACGATGACGGCAACCCAGTTCCGATTGTTTTCTTCACCAAATCCAATGCAGTTCCCTTCCATTTCTCATGAGGAATCCAAATCTAAGCTTAGTTTTTGGTATAGGTAACCTAATGGTTCGAATATGTGTTTTATTGTGAGAAAAAGATTTTCCAGTTGACTGGTTTCTTGCAAATTTCATGCCTATTCCATGACTGTTTCGATTCAAATTGCTTTATAATCTTTTCCTGTATGGCAGAGGATTAGTTCCTCATCATTTGAATAAGTTTCAAAGCATAAAAATTATGGAACATGAATTATCTATAAAACCTGCAACTCCATTTTTCTCTCTTGTTCCTACACTAATTGACCGTCGATTTCTTCCTACTTTCATCATATTTCATGCTTATCAAGGCCCTATATTTAAAACTGAACGAATATGCCTAATTAATGAAAACAGAAATTGAACTTCACTTACCCGTGTGAGCTTTTGGCTCGCAGTTTCCCCCTCTTTTTCTTTTGGTTTTTCTTCTTCTCCTTCACTTATGAATCTCAGGATTTCTGTCTGTTTCTTGGTTTCCCTCAATTGTTCCTAAATTTCTCTAAATGGCCAACTCTATTTATAGAGAATTTTCACTCAGTTACCCCCCACTTGTAGCCACTTTTTCTCTTTCTTCCTCTCTTTCTTGTATTCATCCTTGACTGCCCTTCAACCGCCCCTTCATCCTCCACTCTCTACACAACAACCCTACAATATATATATATATATATATATATATACACGCACCACTTGCACCAAGGTCGGCAGCCTTGCTGCCCTCCTTTTAGCCACACACCTCACACACATACAGTCACTCATACAGCAGATACACACAGTCCTTTTTCTCCCATTTTCCTTTCCTTTTTCCTTTTCTTTATATTGACAAAATATACATATATACACACATACTTAATACCATATATATATATATATATATTTATATATTATATCTCATTATACATATATATATCCTTATATATACATATGTCTAATGGTATATACATACACTTATTTTAGATATACTATGCGCCCATGAAATATGCACTTGCACAGAAATACGTGCGTGTACGCATCACGATGCTTGGTCCTAAGGTGCTCCGCATCGCCCGACATTGGCTATACAAAACAAACCATTGATATTCCAAAATCGTATAGTTCCATAAAATACCATGATATAGAGCTTAAACAGCTCTGGTTACAACTGGTATTACACTACTCAACCGGATCTGCCTCAGTATACGTGTCATATCCCCGGTCGAGATATTACAGAAATCCTAGAGAGGATAGGAGAAATTGCATACCGACTTGCATTGCCGTCGCGATTATCTAGTGTTCATAATGTATTTCATGTGTCTATGTTTTGCAAATACTAATCGGGTCCTTCGCACGTGTTGGATTGGATAGAGTTGGATATTGAGGAGGATGCATCTTACAAATTGCGTCTTATTTGAGTTTTGGACACTAGGGAACAAGTCTTGAAGGGCAAGACTATTCCTCTAGTCAAAGTCCTATGATGACATCATGGCCTTAAGGAGGCTACATGGGAGTGTGAGGCCGAGATCCACACTAAATATCCCGATTTATTTGCTAATCAAGCTATATTTTAAAATTTGAGGATTGAATTTTTTTAAGAGGGAGAGAATGTAAAGACTCAAAAAATATTTTTAATTTACAAAATGTAAAATAATGATAATTAAAATAATAATGAAAATTTTTAATTAAGAAATTAAAAATTTGAGTGAAAAGACTAAAAATTCCTTGGGATTTAAAAGAATAGTGAAGAAATAATGAGAGGCAAGAAGGGAAATTTTCCCTTGTCTTACTTTTGGCTTTATAAAGCCAAAATTCCTCCACACCATAAACACACAGACCTACCCATAAAAAGAGAGAAAGAGAAAAAGGGAAGGAAATTAAGAAATTTTTAAAAGTTCTTCAAGGATTAGAGCATTTTTTTTTAAGAGATTAAAGGAGTACAAACCTCATTCTACCTATAAGCACCATTTAGTGTTAGAGATTTTGGAGATTCTAGCCAAAAATAACAAGAATAAAGTTAGGGTTTCTATCACAAAGTGAAGAATTGAGGTAGAAAATTTCTAAACCTGGGTACATGAGTTGTATAGATAAGTTCATCACGCCATTATCTCATCTTTGATTATAAAATTGTTCATTTTTTTCATTTTTGGACATATGTTGCATTTGTTTTGAAAATCTATGTATTGGTTGAATTCTTGCTATGAAATTGAATTATTTTTATCCTATCTTAAGGTTGATAACACTCCCAATTGAATGCAAAAAGGATTGATTAGTGAAATCATGAAATGGATTTACTTGTATTATACTTGATAATTCAAATGGCACACTAAGTGTTTGTGAAAATGTCTCAATGCATGCTTGATGTGAACTTATAATAACTTAGTGGAATTACTTGAATTTTTAAAATTCTTGATGAACATATGATAAATTTTGAATATAAATATGAATGATAAGTCTTTGGAAATGTGAGAATGAAAACTTAGATGGTAATTAACATTGGGTTATTGGGGCACGTCAATTTTATGATCTTAAGCGTGGTAAGATTGCGCTTACTCAGGGTTTTGATTAGTGTTCGGGACGATGTCTCTCATCATCTTGTGAGCCATAAACTCGCATAGGTGGTTGTACGTAAGGACCCAAAAAATCATCCAAGGGCAATTTAGTAAATTGCCAGTATAAATTGAAGACAAACTAGAGATAAATCAAAGATGAGTCAGATAAATTGTAAAATGAGTTGATAAGTTATTAATAAGACACGGTGAGGCTAAAAATAAATTTTGGTAATTTATTCAGGATTGGTGTGAGCCTTGGGGCTACACAGTCATTTACAAGACGTAGATAAATAAATAAAAAATCCAAATGAAGGAATTTGGGAAACCGGACTACATATTTGCAATCAGAGTGTCAAAATTAATTAGGGTAATAATTTTGGTTGTAAAGATCTGAAAAATCAAGGTAAATTTTTCGTTTTACCAGTAGGACACTATTCATACACTATTTGCTGGTAGGGCACTATACATGCATCATTTAGATATAAGTCATGTTTAGAAGCATATTTTGATTATTCCATAGAAGGAAAATATTCTTCGAATGTTAAACTACACCTCTTGTGAGAAGTTGAGCCTAATCGGAGATAGTTTGAAAAATAACCAAAAAGGGCATCCCAAGTGGCTCAAGTGGACTTGGCCACACCCGCCAACAGGAGAAAATAATTTTTTTTAAAAAAATATCAATTAAAATAATTTTAAGAACTTTGGTTAAAGCAGAATATCGAATTGAGGCGTTTCGGGATGGGTTGTGGTGTAACAGGGTCCCGCGGCTCATTAAAGGCAAAAGGGTCTTTTCACCCCTTGACCCCTTTACAATAAAGATGACCCTTGAGAGATAAAATTATCATAAATGGGTCTGAGAAAGAGCAGCAGGTCGTGCATGGAGAGAAAAGGTGAAGAAGACCTAGGTTTTCCAACTTTCAACCTTCCAAAACTCATCTCTAGCCTTGGAATTTCACAAGGCTTCCTTCTAAAAAGTTGTTCCCTACCTCAAGGGCAACATTCTTACTGATTGGTTTAGCTACACAGCAAGCACAACTCCCTAGGGTTGAGAAAAACCCTTCTAGGTATGATATTTTACTAAGTAAAGAATAAGGTTAAGTTTAGGAGTGTTTTTATATGTTGATTGTATGACTTACATGCTTACTTGTTATTAGAAAACCACCTAGCATATAGTTGCTTTGAAAACCTAGGGTTGATACTTTGTGTACTTATGTATTATTTGAGAATTTGGTGAAGTGATAAAGATGTAACTTGAATATATGTATAATTCATTTCATTCTAGCTTGTGTTCATGCAGGTAAAGTCTTGTAGTTTGAAAGTTATGGTTGCTCAATGTATTGGTACTTTGTGTATTTGTGTAATCTTTGAGAATTTGTTTAAGTTGTGAACATATAACATAATTATATGTGTAATTGATTGGATTATATGCTAAGTTCATGTAGACAAAGTTTTGTGGTTTAAAAGTTATAGTTTACTTTACGTATGATGCATTATTTAAGGCATACCCCATGTGTTTGATAAATGCCTCATTGAAATTGCATAGAAAAATTAAGGCATCTTGGCATACGTGAATCTTTGGAAACATGGCTTTTGTTGAGCACTTTGGTGCTATGCATTATGAGGGTGTAGATCATGTGATGAAAAACCCAAAATCTGGCCAATGATTGGTACTTGCTAATCCAATAGGAGCGCACCCGTGAAACGAGACATATAAGTGGTACTCGCGAGTCCAACGGGGAAAGACCGTGAAACGAGACATATGTTGGGCATAGAGTTGCATGTGCGAGTCATGCATATTGTCATTGCATTGCATTGATGAATTGGAAGGCATATAGATTATAAATCTACACTTTGCACATGCCACGCCTTAACTTTGTTCTTTATATTAGCATTATGTCATACTGGGCCGTCGTGCTTACCCTATACGGGATTACATATTACAGATGAGACTCCTGGCACATGAGACTTGATGAAGTCTTGAAGCGTGGAGAGGGAAATGGATCTTGAAGAACATTTGGCCTAAGGGTTACATTTTTGTATGTATTGGCATAAGCCCAAATAACTTGTGTTTAATTTGGAAAATGGTGGACTATAGGCCTTGGGCCATTTTGTAATGTAAGGGCTTAAACACAAATGACAAATAGAGTATTTTTGTTTAATGTGCATCACATGAATATGTTGGGAACAATGTAAGAAAAATGAACATGGTAAGGATTATATGCAAATATGAATGTTGGTATATGAGGAGTTAGGAAAGTAGGCATTGAGACTTGAACTTACTTGATAATGTAGGTGTATGTTAATTTTTCATGAACTTGTGGCCATCAAGTGATGGTGGATTGTGCATATACTTGTATTTATAATTTGTTGTAAAATATTAGATGAAAAATGCTTAGAAAACAAAGGAGACCATGTCAAAATTTTGTGAATTAAAAAGAGTTGTTAGGTGTGTAAAATGCCTTTATATAAGTGGAAAAAGTGTCAAAAAGTGGGGGTTAAAAATCTTAAAGAAATAGGTTAAAAATTGGAAATATTAACTTGCAGCACTTTAGAAAAAAAAATTCAGAAAATGAAGAAGTTAGGTTACAGCAAATACACAGTAGCTACAGGAAAAATAGCCCAGCAGCCTGAAGCAGGCCAGCCCATGTCCGTGCAGCCAGACGCTCGCGCTTGCGCCTATCGCGCACCCCCACGCACCTGCTGTGCACGCCTCGCACGCCTTGTGCGCCCACCGCGCGTGCCTGCGCACCCAGCCCAGCCCAGCCCTTGGCCACCCTTTTGGGCCATGTTTGGCCAATCCTTAAGCCATGTTTGGCCACCCTTTTGGGCCATGTTTGGCCATTCTTTTGGGCCATGTTTGGCCACCTTATTGGACCATGTTTGACCACTCTTATGGGCCATGTTTGACCACTTCCTTAGACCACCTTAAGTATAATTTTTTCTCTATTCTTGGCCTATGTCTTAGGGCATTTGGGACCCATTGGGCCATTGTTCCAATGCATATTTAGAGACATTTTGGGACTATCTTGGAGACCATGCTTGAACATGACTTAAACTAACTTTGACTATTGGTTGGGGGAGATATTTGATTGGCATTTGAAACCTATCTTGGGTAAGTCTAGTAGCAAATTTTCATTCTTAATTTTGGGGAAACATGAAAAAATAAACGTGTAATCAACTAAATCCATTTAATTGTCTTTTATTAATTTTTCTTAATTCATTTCACTCACTCCCCGGGTTTATAAAAATCAAGGGCGTGACATTGGTAAAATTTTGAGACAGTTTATTATCGGACACATGTACGTGCACAGTTGGCCAACGGGCCATGTAATGCTTTGGGAGTTATGCGAAGCTTCCAAGAGAAGCTTGTTAGATATTATTAAGTGGGGGACATGTGTCACAATTATAAGAAAGGAAATGTGTGATTCTAGTGTATTCTAGCTGTGGTGTGTAGACCTTAGTTTTTGTGCTTGACAAGTGAAAGACTTTGAAAGAAAAAAGGGTTCTGTCACCCCACTTTTCAGCCGAGCAAAGTGAGACATTATTTCTCTTTTCAATAGTTTCTGATATACTACAAAATGACAGACCAGTCCCCATGTGACACGTGTGATTACAGACCAGTCAAAGTTTGGCCATCCAGAGTAGACTCAAACGATTGGCCATTTAGAGCAGGCTTAGGCGCTTAGCCTTTAGAACTCACAGGTCTAAGCACAAGGCCTTCAGAGCTTCCCTCAAGGTTTAGAGCTCATCACCGCCTTAAACATCCTACAGAGCAAAGGATAAGGAAACAGTCTTCAACAAGAAAACTACCACTCACGGATATCTCTCAAGCACAATATCCAACATGGTAACTACTATTCTTCGATGATCAAATCCCTACTTCTATGGCTCCAAATCCTAATCAACTTATGAAAGCCACAGCCTATAAATTAAACCCTAAAGGTACGCTTATTTTTATGCTCATTCTTTGGTTTACAATTACAGTCTTTCAATTCAGTTTATTGACTTAAGCATCGGAGCGGCTACCGCCGGAGCCAATCTGGTGGCCCTCTGATCCTTCTCTTTGAGTGTTTCTCAAGCAACGGAGTTCAGAGCCCCGACTGACCAAAAAGTGTAGCATCAGTTTGGCGCCATCTGTGGGAACGACAATCATTCTTTCAACAAAAGTGTTCTACCTACAATGAACTTGTCCTCCTTCTTATCGGAGGACCATGGCTCCCAATCTCCGACCGAGAAAGAATGCTCAAAATCCTCGAAACCCTCAACCTCGGCCTTCTGCCGGACGGGGAAAGGGACGAACAACTGATCCCATGCGACAAGAGCTAGACTTAGTCAAACGACAAAACGAGTTGATACAAGAACAGTTACTCGCCATGTCTAAAACTCTGGCGGTACTCACCCAGAACCTCAAAACCAGTCCTTTTAATCCACCCGTCAACATGGCTAACCAAAGGACAAGACTTCCTACCGCCACCACTGGCAGAGGATTTCATGAAGAAATTCCCAATAATCAACCAGTGTACCCCCAAGGTGCTGCCCATATTAGCAGAGACCCACAGCCATCAGCAACTGCAAGTAGGGGGATACCAGCTTTTATCCTAGATATCTACTATAGAAGCACCACCAAGGCTCCAACCCCAGGGGCTTCAGGAGCTAATCAAGGGCCGCAAGAGTCTCAACCTCAAGTAGCTCTGATTCCTCCAGCTCAGGAGCACCAAAATCCTCCTCCAGCCATGGGGCATCCCCATCCTATTCAGGTAAAAGCCGAAACTGCAAGGCAAGACTCGCAAGAAGTCCCGCCTAGGGACCTATGAAGAATTGAATAAATTTTGGACTCCATGAACTGCACTATTGTGATGAGGGGTGTTCAAGTCCCTCTAGAGCAGGACGAGCTAGCCAAACTACTCGGAAGGCTTGCCACGCCATTCACCCCTGCTATCATGGCTAAGGAAAGGCCAAGGAAGTTCGTCGTCCCAAAGTTCACCCCTTATGATGGGACTAGGGACCCGAGGGATCATCTTTCTCATTACCAGCACACCATGGCACTGCACGGGGCTTCCGACGCCTTCATGTGCCGTACGTAACAAAGGTTGTCAGACCTACCACGTATTGGTTAGAAAACATGGCTAGGAAACCTATACCCAGGCTTTGGAATATAGAACACCTATGGAAATATTATCAATAAAGCTTTTTTATTCTTACCTCCTTTCAAAAAAATATTCTCCTCTCAATGCACAAACCCCTTAGGTCTGGTCTAGCGTATTGACTCCTGAAGCCTTGTGTCCATTACAAGTCCGTCAGGCTTGGTCCTCTAAATGCATAGACCCCCAGGTCTAGTCTAGCGTATTGAATCTTGAAGCCTTGTATCCATTACAAATCCTTTAGGCCTAATCTTATAAATGCATAGACCCCCAAGTCTGGTCTAGCGTATTGACTCTTGAAGCCATGTATCCATTACAAGTCCTTCAGGCTTGGTCCTCTAAATGCACAGACCCCCAGGTCTGGTCCGGTATATTGACCCCTGAAGCCTTGTATCCACTACAAGTCCTTCAGGCCTGGTCTATCTCAATGCACAGACCTTCAGGCCTAGGTCCATTCAATGTACAGACCCCTAGGTCTGGTTCATAGTAAAGAACAGAAACCTTACAACTTGTGCAAGTGATACAAATCAGTTACTACCAATTCTGGTTCAGTTATTACGAAGCTTCCTGTTCAGGCCTAATCTAAAGAAGATTTGATTCTTGAGAGACGTATTATTTACTCTTTTTGAAGAGCAAATGTTGTGATCAATTCAATTATTTTAAGTCCTGGTGGACACAGATTCTTATTATGAATGGTGGATTATCATAAGTCGCCCAACAGGATCACTACAAGACCTCCTACTCAAGTTGTTCAGTACCAGATAAGTTTGAACTACTCAAGACGATCTGCTCGAAAAACAACTTCTGATCATAACCAGTTAAAAGGTTGTTCTCCAATACACTCGACTCATGAACATCTCTCCTCACACTAGCTACGCGCTAAATGGGCTAGAGCCTAGGTTCATACTACAGAGCAACAAGGATTTGAGTCAATATTACATCTACTTAGCATCCACAACAGTTCTCAGAATTTACAAATATTGCATTCCAAAAGGGTAAAGACATTCAAGCTTTGAAGAAATTTGATTTTATTGATAAAAGTATTCAAATACATTAGTGATCAAAAATAAATACACAAAACAAGATCCTATTCTACTGGAGGGAGATCAGAAGAAGTTGCTCTAGCCATCCTTGCTCGGGACCTCAACACCGGGAGGAGGGGGCTTCAATACTTTTGATCAATGAGAGATCAAAGTCTGGGAATTTTGTAAGGAGCATGGACCTGAAGGCGTCATATCCGTGCTGAACTAGCTTCCGACCCATTCCCTAGACTTCAGCCCTCATCTCCACTTTAGTTTCAGCTTTGGCAGAAGCGACTGCCAAGGCGACTGAGTCTTGGAGCTTCTGATCATAGACATATCGAATGTTATACAACTCTTTCTAGAGCTCGTCTGCCTTCCGAGCATGAAGATCCCTCTCAGACTCCAGAACAGCCAGAGAGTTGGAAGCCTCTTTCAGCTTCTCCTTAGCAGCATAAGCCGTCGACTGAGCTGTCTCGAGCTGTAATTTGGCTTCATCCAGCTCGGATTTAAGTTTGTCAACTTCTTCCGCGTTCAGAGGGGTCACCATTAGAGCAGCCAAACTATGCATACTCTACAAAATATAAAGCAAACAGGTCAGAACATGCCAAAGTACAACACAAACAAACAAAAGAGAGAAAACGAAACCTTCAATAGTTACCTTCATCTGGAGACTCATCATCTCAATCATCAGCTTTTCTGGCTTCTGCCCCCTATACCGATGAGGGCCCTTAGCCCAAATATCATCAAAAGCCTTTTTGGCGATCAAGTAGTCTAGGTCCTCAGACGATTTGGGGGTTGTGGCAGCCATCTTCCCCTTCGCAGTTCGTTTACTAAGAATGGCAAGGGTAGGAGGGATCATTGATATGGGGGTGGGGGCCTCTCTCTCCTCTTCAAGCGGTGCACCTTCCAAAGAGCTGGAGGCTAACTTCCTCTTCTTGCCCTAGAAGGGCTGTTCGGCAGAAGAGGGAGCCTCTCCCACCTTCTTATTGGAGGGCTCAGGAATCCATGAGCCCAAAATGGATTTCTTGATCTCCTCCGCACACTTGTTAGCTGCCATCAAGTTCTCTGGGGTAACAATGACCATATGAGCTCGGTTCGAGGTCTGAAGGAGCTAACGGTACTGATCTTGAAGGTCGGTGGTAAAAATGGACCTCCTCCAGGCACTCTTATCTACACGGGAAATACAAGCACATTAGTTGAGCAGTTTGGAAGTGGAAATATAAGATAGAACAAGAGCAGTCACAAGAAAATGGGGTCTCACCCTTAAACCCCATACTTTGGGGGAATGTTGAGGTATGATCCTAGAAGCCTTCAAGCTCCCATCCTCCTCCAACAAAGAAGTACCACTCCTTCCAAGTTTTATTAGAAGTGGGTACAGAGGAAAGAGGTCTAAATCCCCTATCAAAAGACATATAAAAGAGGCTTTCCGACCTCATGTATTTCAGATCCATATTACTACGGATCAAATTGAGGGACACATCTATATTGTTCTGATACCGTAGCATTATGAATCCTAAGAGATGTTGCCAACTATTAAGGTTAAGGTCAGTAGGGTAGATGTTAAACCAACAAAAAAATTACCTGACTAGTCGGGAAGATGGAGCCTCAATCCCATCTCGAACCAAGTGAGATAGACACAGATTTCACCCTTTTCAACATCATATGGGCGATCTAAGGCCCTCGATACTCTACATGTAACATTTGAGGAGAAGTTATATTTCCCTTCAGTTCATCTATCAGGCTATGTGTAACAGCACTTTGACCTTCTTCTCTTTGGAAAGGCCTACCAGAAGCCTCCCCAACCCTATTTCTGGGTTTTATGAAGGCATAAACTATTCTAACCTCTGAGCCAGAGGGGGACCCTACCAACCTATTTTTGGCACCACCGGAGGGTTGACTATCTACAGTTTGGACATAAGACGGTACAAACGTCTCTAAAAAACTTTCTATGCCGTAACCAGTATTAGAAGATGAAGGAGAGGCTGACATTGCTTGGAAAAAAAAAAGGAGAAGATGGAATTCTTAATAAAAAGAAATGAAAGGGAAAGAAAAGCTAGTCGAACCTGTTCTAAACCAGAACTTCAAACAGCAAACGGTCTTTAAAGCTTCACTGGTTGCTCAGAGTTAACAATGACGATATCCCTTTTGAGTATGATGAAAATGGTGAGGAAAAGGGCGTACAAAGCCCATCCCCATCTTTATATACTTTTTCAAAAGTTGGGGCCCACCAAGTCGAACTGTCGTGACAGTTGTAGGCAATGATAGCTTCGAAAGCCCAAATGACGGCTACGTAATAAATGGCACGACAGTACTTGCCTTGAAAATCGAAAAAACCAGACGCATGAATTTTCGAAAGCACATAGCCCTAGTTGCACATTAAATTTGAACTAGGGCTTAGGGGGGGAGTAACTGATATACCACAAAGTGACAGACCAATCCCCATGTGACACGTGTGATTATAGATCAGTCAAAGTTTGTCCATCCAAAGTAGACTCAGACGATTGGCCATTTAGAGCAGGTTTAGGAGCTTAGCTTTCAGAACTCACAGGTCTGAGCACAAGGCCTTCAAAGCTTCCCTTAGGGTTCAGAGCTCATCACCGCCTTAAACATCCTACCGAGCAAAGGATAAGGAAACAATCTTCAACAAAGAAACTGTCACTCACGGATATCTCTCAAGCACAGTATCCAACATGGTAACTGCTATTCTCCGATGATCAAATCCCTACTTCTATGGCTCCAAATCCTAATCAACTTAGGAAAGCCACAGCCTATAAATTAAACCCTAAAGGTACACTTTATTTTGATACTCATTCTTTAGTTTACAATTATAGTCTTTCAATTCAGTTTATTGACTTAAGCATCGAAGCGACTACTGCCGGAGCCAATCCGGTGGCACTCTGATCCTTCTCTTTGAGTGTTTCTCAAGCAACGGAGTTCGAAGCCCCTACCGACCAAAAAGTGCAGCATCAGTTTCTTTCTTCCTCTCTCACGCAACTCTCTACTCTCTCTTTGTAGGTATTTCTCTTTAGTTTTCTTTCCCTCACTAATTTCTTTCACGCGAATAAAAGAAGGAACACCATGGAAATGGGAGGGAAGCTTGGAAAAATTAAATTAAATAAAGAAAAATGGAGATCAGTGGGTAAAATCTATGGCCATTAGATAGCGATTGAGTACGAAAGGAGCCAAGAATGTGCAGGCTGGTTTCGGTGAGGATGGTTGAACCTCCATTGATGGAGCTCACTGTTTCCCTCTCTAGTTCACGTTCCTCTCCCTCTCTACATGGATCTCATCTTTGTTCAAGAGTTAGGGGTTCTTAGACCTTTCATACAGTCTAAGATGTAAAATGGATTATATATTTTTATATAAATGTGTATATATATATATATACATACACATACAAATATAGTTGTGTGCAAGTTTGTACATGAACATGGTTGTAGATAATTATAAAATGGTGATCATGGAGACCAACGGGTCTCTTGTTCTTGGGCCTAATCTCAAAGATCTTAGTTATGTTTTTTTTATGCATATGTATATATTATTGAATGTGTGTTCATATATACATCTATATATGTAAATATATATAGACATAGAAATGGATGTATTTGGGTGTGTATGTGCATATATAAGTGTGTCATGGTGTGTATGGTGTGCTTGTGTGCATGCCGTCTATAGGCCAGTGACATAGGACAAGACCCAGGTTGAGTCTCTTGCTAAATTCGTATTTTATATATAAGGCTAAGTTTCTTGTGAGGACTTATATGTTGATGAACTGTATACTGGAGAGTATCGGCATATTGATGTGCATGTGTATATTTTAATTGTATATGTTTTGTGAAGGTGAAAGACCAAGTTGGACCTTGAAGATATTTGATGCTTTAGAAAATCTTGATATATGAAATTAATCTAGGTGAATACACTCCATTCTAGTTCAACAAATTAAGATGAGATGTCACGAAAAAAAAAAAAGAGAAAAGAAAATGATGCTGCACTTTTTGGCTCGCAAGAAATCTAGGCCCCGCAACCTGAAGAACACTCAAAAAGAAGGAATCAGAGGGCCACCGGATTAGCTCTGGCGGTAGCCGCTCCGATGCTTAAGTAAGTAAACTAAATTGAAAAGACTGTATTGAAAGCCAAAGAATAAGCAAGAAAGTAAAGCGTACCTTTAGGGTTTAATTTATAGGCTGTGGCTTTCCTAAGTTGATTAGGATTTGGAGCCATGAAAATAGGGATTCGATCATTGGAGATAGTAGTTTCCTTGTTGGACATTGTACCATAGATAAAGATAAACATGTGTAGCAGTTTCCTTGTTGAAGACTGTTTCCTTATTCCCCACTCGGTAGCTGTTAAGGCAGTGATGAGCTCTGGAGCATTGCTCTGGAGTCCTGTGATTAGCTCTGTGACCTTTATTTGGATATGTATATGCTCTGGAGGCATGTGCTTGGCCTCTTTCGATCTTTCGATCTGCCCTAAATGGCCGGGTGCTAGTCACTGGCCTAGCTTGAGCTGAACTAGCCGAGCATGAGCTGAGCTAGCCGAGCGTGAGCTGGACCATAGACATGCGTGTCGAGTGATGATTGGTCTTGTTCTTTTGTGGTATATCAGTTACTCCCCCCCAAGTCCTAGTTCGATGTTAACGAGTAACTAGGGCTAGGTCTTTTTAGAGAGTCATGCGTCTTGTCTATTCGCTTTTCAAGGCGACTATTGGTGCATCATTTATTACACAGCCAAAGGTTGGGTTTTTTTCAAGGCCATCGTTGTACTGAACCATCATGGCGGTTTGGCTTGGTGGGTCCTTTTGATACTGCACTTATAAATACGAGGAGAGATTTGAAATGACCTTTTCCCCGTCATTTTCACTATGCCAAAAGATTTTTTCACCATTGTTGGTTTGTGCGACCTTGAAGAATACTGGTTGTCTGAGGCTCTGGTGTAGAACAGGTTCGACCAATCTTCTTCTTCTTTTGCTTCTTTCTCTTTTAATTTGAGAGTAATGTCTACTCCTTCTAAATCTTCTAACGCTAGTGAGGGTATAAGAAATCCCTCGGAGACGGCTATGCCATCTTATGTAGAGAATGTAGGTGGTCTTACCGCCGAAGACGTTGGGGAGAGGTCTGTTGGGCCTTCCCACAGTCCTGAGACTAAGATAGTTGATGCCATTATAGAGCCCCGAGACAGGGCTGGGGAAACCTCTGGCAGGTTTTCCCATAGAGAAGAGGGCGAAAATGCGGTTACCTAGAGCTTGTTGGACTAGTGGAGGGTGAAGTACAATTTTCCCCCAAATGTTACCTGTAGGGTACCGGGCCCAATGGATTGTCCTCATAATTTGAAGCCGGGGAGATCTGTGTTTATCTTGCCTGGTTTGAGATGGGTTTAAGGCTTCCGTTGCCTGATTTAGTTAGACAGTTCTTCTGTTGGTTCAAACTTTGTCCTGCCGACCTTAACCTTAACAGTTGGTGGCACCTTCTAGGGTTTATAGTGTTAGGGCACCAGAATAGTGTAGATGTATCTGTAGATCTGATCTGTAGTAACATGGATCTGAAGTATATGAAGGCAAAGGGCCTTTTTTATGTCTTTTAAGAAGGGGTTCCGACCTCTGTCCTCTGTACCCTCTTCTAATAAAACATGGAAGAAGTGGTACTTCTTTATTGGAGGAGGATGGGAGCATGAAGATTTCCAAGATCATGCCTCGACATTCTCTCGTACCACGGGTCATAAGGGTGAGGCTTATTTCCTTAGGTTGTTTTAGCTTTGTTATGCCTTCCGAGCTGATGAACTGAAATGCTATTTCTTGTTTATGTGCAGTCAGGAGTGCTTGGAGGAGGTCTGAGTTTACTACCGAGCTCCAAGATCAGTATCGCGAGCTTCTTTCGACCTCTAAGGTAGCTCATACCGTCATTGTCACTCTGGAAAATCTGATGGCCGCTCGTACTGATACGCTCAGGAAAAGGCTGACATTAAGGTGGTCAGAGGTGGAAGCACAATTGGTAGGGGAGATGTCACGACCCGAAACCCACCCTATGCGGATTTCGTGTCGCGGGGCCGACCCTAAGGCCGTCCCTACTTTTTCCATTCCTGTATCATAGAACTAATATGCAAAGTACCAAATTCTTAAAGCAATAACAACGGAAGATTAACACTATAATAGTCAGCGGAAGTCTTAACCTACATCATATGGTTTTACAGTACCAAGTCAAAACTAAACATAACCAGCACCCGTGGGTGGTGAATACATGGGAGAATTAAAACATAGTCTGATACAATTCTTCAAAATATCCCCCTATGCTTCCAGACTCCTATTGGGGTCTTGCGGTGTCATTACCTGAAAAGGGGTAAGTAGGGTGGAATGAGCTACAAGAGCCCAGCAAGTAAATACAGATCTCCGACACTGGTATCGAGGATCATAAAAGAATATGAATCCAAGAATAAGAATATGATAGCCAATCATAAAAAAATAAGATGCTATGATAGCCAATGGGAACAATTGTCATGATGGCAAATGAATAGTGAAATCACAATCTGTAATCAGTAGGAATGGCATAACAATGTTCTGAAATTCTCGACGATAATACAATAACAAGAAAGTACTGCCATTATAATTGATCACAATAAATCAATAGAGAAATATCTCGCAATACAAGATAATCACAAGAACAATGTAACTCAACAATTTTAGTTGAGCAATCATATAAGAGATGCTTTTGTTCTGTGTCAGGGCTTGATTTGCCCTCGGTCTTTGGGGGCCCGGTTTACCCCCTTCAGTGCATTCCAGTGTATGGCCACATGTCCGTTCACGGACTCGACCCGAAGGTCTTCAGTGTATTTAAAAGCATCGGATGGATGTTGTGACTGAGCACAAATCCAGTATACATAAACATTTCATGATCATAAATGATTCCATAGGAGTATATAAAAATGGAATATCATCAATTCAATGGAAACATAACAATAGGCATTTCAAGCACGGTTTAACATGATAACAATAGTACAACAATAATCGATGTCCACCAGATAGAACAATATCACATTGTGGAGACAATAACATCAGATACGCTCAGGAGTACAAGTTTGGCAGTAAAAGAATGAACTTGGCTTGATAACACCACATGGAAGAGAAAGGGTATCTACTTACCTCTAATGAAATCTTAGCTTAGAAGTTCGTGAGTGGGCCCTTCCCCTTCAAGTTCCCTATATATCAATAAACGTGTTTCAGAATAAATGTTGATTCATCAATCTTACGTCTCGTCATCTTAAGTATCTCTAATGCCAATTTAGACTTCACCATTGAGTCCATAGGGTTCGGAATAATAAAAATTCACTAGTTCTTTAATTTAATCGGAGTCCATTTGACTTACTTATGAAGCAGGGGTATTTTGGTCATTTTTTACAAGTTGTAACTTTTCGGGACTCCGTCTCATGAAACGGACCTCACCATTGGACTCAGAGCATCCGAGATAATAAAAATTGACTAATCATTTACCTTAATTGGACCTCGTTTGACCCATTTTTGAGTCAGGGGTAATATTGTAAAATGTACATTTTTCTGTTGGGCCTTAGTGTAATTATTCAAAACTTTTGGGGCCGGTTCATAAATCCCATAAGCTGCGGTCTGAACCAGTTGGTTCAGACCCCAAAACCCTAAACCGGTCAGCCTTTCACCTGAACCAAACGGTTCAGTTTCATACAAGAACCGGAATACAATAACCCAATTCCCTATCCCTATCCATGGTTCGGTTAACCCCTAAACCCCATTTCTATTTATTGTTTCTGCAACCAAACAGCCCAATGATTTTAATTTTCACATTCAAAACGACACAGTGTTGGACCTGTATTGCGGTCGGTCGGATCTCAACCCGACCCGACCCAGACCCGATCTCACCTGACCCGAAGAAGCCCCCGACTATCCGGTTGTCTTCTCCGGTTGGTTTTCCGACCACGGTCACCGGAAAAATGCAATTCTTCACGGATCTTCATGGTTTTACGTCCAAATTTCACTGTTTTTCTTCCCAATGAAATCTAAAATTGCAAGGAATACTTTAGGACTGTTTTTAACCTCCAACACCACCGGTTTCACGCACCCATTTCCAGTTTTCCGGCGTTGCACCGGTGAGGGGATAACTGGCCACAGAATGGCCATTTCTTGACCATTTAAGCTGATTCGAAGTGCGTTGGGTCCCTAGAGACTTTTCCTATCCATCCTATGGTTCAGTTTTCCACTTGGGTTCGCCTATTTTAAATCACCATTTCAACCGAACTCAATTTCTTTCTTTTTTTCTTTTGTTTTTCCTTCTTTGTTTCAGATCTTACAATTCCAGTAAACAATTCTATAAATATACAAAATGAATTTAAAGAACAAAAACGTAGGGGTTTACCTGTTCTCAAGCAATTGCTACACCTCAATTTTCGGTTTTCTCTTTCTCTCTCTAAGACTGGTTCTATTTTTTTTCTCACTTCATTTACCCTCTTAATCCCCTTAACCGACCCTCAGTCGGTGGCCCTTGCCACCTGTTGCTGCGGTGGCAGCATACCCGAGCACCAAAACACCTCACCCACTTTTCTTATATATATATATATATATATATATACATATACATATACATATTATCCAATTTACCACATATATATATTTATATGTATTCGTGAGATCACCTAATACATTATTATACATACTTATTCATATACACATATCCATTTAATTATGCAACGTAACTTAAAACAGTTCGGGTTTTATTATTGTATCGACTTACCTCGATATTTGTGCCGTACCCCGGGTCGGGGTATTACAGGAGACTTCCTCCCAACTTGAGCCCGAGCCTCCTCTTCAAGTAAAAAGGAAGAGGTTGATTTCTGGCTCTCCCGAGCCGACTCCAGCGAAGGCTGAGAAGGAAGCCGAACCTGCTGTTCTGATCTTGGCAGTTCCCCCTGCCCCTTCCATTCCGAGCAACGAGCTGGGAAGGGGAAGGCATCTGCTGCTCCCTCCGAACCGTTTGATGAGCTGGACTATCAAATTGCCAAAAAGGCCTTTGACCAAATCTAATCTAAGGGCCCTCATCGATACAAGGGGGATAACCCTACGAAACTGATGAATGAGATGATGAATCTCTAAATGAAGGTAACTTTCGAAGCCTCTTCTTGTCCTTTTTTGGTTTGTTCCTGCGTTCGGCTTAACCTGTTTGCTTTGTGTTGTGCAGAGTATGCATCGTTTGGCTGCTCTGATGGTGACTCCTCTGAGTTTTGAGGAGGTTGACAAGCTGAAGGCCGAGCTGGATAAAGTGAGGCTGGAGCTTGGAACGGCCCAGTCCAAGGCTCATGCTGCTAAGGAGAGTCTGAAGGAGGCTGGCAATAACCTTGCTGTTGTGGAGTCCGAAAGAGACCTTTATGCTCGGCAAGCTGAAGGGCTTCGGAGGGAGTTGCTTGACCTTCGAAGCTCCTTCGATCAGAGGCTTCAGGAGGCAGTTGATCATGCCAAGACTAAGACTGAGACGGAAATGAGAGAGGAAGTTGATAAGATGGGTGACGAACTGATCCGGTTCGGCTTTGAGAGCTTCCGATCTAGATTTCTTACTAAGTTTCCAGATTTTGACGTGTCGTCAATTGTTGCTCCTAGAACTGCTTTATCTGATGCTGCCCCGAGCAAAGAGGCCATGGCTACAGACCTTCCTTCGACAAAGGACCCTGGCCCTTCTGATAAGGCTTCATCAACTTCACCCCTTTTGTTTAGCCAGCTTTTGATGTAATAAGTTACATTTTATCAATAAAATTGTCTTTTTTTCAGATCTTTCTTGTGCC
Organism: Nyssa sinensis; assembly: GCA_008638375.1. NCBI lineage: Eukaryota > Viridiplantae > Streptophyta > Magnoliopsida > Cornales > Nyssaceae > Nyssa > Nyssa sinensis. Next base: position 36,948,360 of record CM018031.1, read on the forward strand.
GTTGCTTTTTGTCAGTTTTGTTGTAAGTATAGCTGCTCTGAACTCATTGCATATCAGATCATCTCCTCAATAGTTAATAGTTGCATTCTGAGCTTCATTATTCGCAATAAAACAGTGATTGAAGATCAATTTTGACTGTCTCATCATAATAGGATAAGAAAGCAAATATAATCAGATGAGTAGGAATCCGATATTAATCTTGTATCACGTAGAGTGGAAGCAAACTCTGAAGAATTCCAAAGCGGATTGTTCTGAACCAAAGACTTGTCAAAATAACTAGGTAGCTCGTGACCATCACTCTGATGATTGAAACTTCTATTTCTAAGCCTCCAAGACCAGGACTAGGATATATCAAAGCTGTTGGTCTTTTGTTATATGCGTGGCCCGTAAAAAAATAGATAAGACTGGAAGGTCTGTATATTGGATAGGAGTCCTGTATATTAGACTCTGCTTATTTCATCATCTTAGAAGCTTCAGTACTGAACTACGGCTGTTCGTTCAGGGAAATCCCTTACCCTGTCTTTTGGTATTCCGGGAGGATGGTTTAATGCGTCGTTTATTTATACAGTTGTCGTTTGGGTTTTCGAAGCCAACCTTTCCCTTAGCCGTTGCGACGGTCCAAATGGGTGGCTTTTGGGCTTCAAGGGTCTATATATACGAGAGAGGGGCATACGGTTGTGCCCAATCTCTTTACTTTTTTGCTTTCAAATTTTTCCCCCGTCGGAGAGAATTTGGGTGTCTTTAGAAACTTGCTGTTTGCCCGGAGATGATTGATGATTTTAAGTCCGAGTTGGGAATGATTAAATTGTGGCCGAGAATTATCCTTCCCTTTGATTCAGTCTCTAAGGAAGGATTAGAGGAGGCGAAGATCTTCTTGTCCATCTTAGCATCCAGTCGAGACTTCTCCAATTGGAGGTAAACCTTCCTTGATTCAACCGAGGCCTGGAGCATTGGTGATGAAGACAAAGGTGGGATGCCTCCTCCCCTTTGTGTCTTAACAGAGACCCTTGCTCAAGCCGGTTGGGGTGTCATGCCTAATTTGAGGAAAATGAAGGTGGAGAATGAAGGTCTCTTGAGACCTAGAGCCCTCATCATCCGTTGGTATTGAGATAAGTGACAGTGATGATGAAATGGCCTAGGTACTTCTTGATGCAGATTGGGGTTCAGGGTTCCTTCCTTCTAAATGGAAGTCGGTGACGGCGGTAATGGAGGTTTGGAACTCGGGCCCCTTTCCCTTGCACTAGAGAGATTCGAGGAAGAAAGCCATGATGTCACAAAACATAGTGATGTCTTTGTTGTAGCTTCTGTGTACTTGTTTTCTTTCCAGTCTTCTTGTATTGATGTAAATTTTATGAATCGCCAATAAAATTGAATTCTTTTTCCTCAAATCTAATGTACCTTGTGTTTGGATGTGTTCTTTTGGAGTTCAAACACCTTTCCGAGCACTGCTGATCAATAATTCTGTTTGTATGTTCTGAGAGTAGATCAAAGAAACTTACATAAAACTTGCGCCTTTTACTGAGGTACCTTAAACCAGCTCGGTACTGTAGTATTCGTTGCTTGTTAGTACATAAGCCAAGTAACCTAAGAATCAGCTTTAAGGATCTGCCAATCTAGGAAACTTATGTAAATAGTAGTTGGGCATTAGTTGAAGATGTCCGGAACTTCTGTCTTTGGATGGACTGGATCATTGAATTTGCATATTGAAGATTAACTAGGCTCTGAAGGCCTGTGCATTAAAGATGAACCAAGTTTTTGAAGGCCTGTGCATTTAAAGATGGACCAGGCACTAAAGGACTGTGCATTAGACATGGACCAGGCTCTGAAGGCCTGTGCATTTAAAGATGAACCAGGCACTAAAGGCCTGTGCATTAGAAATGGACCAGGCTTTTGAAGGCCTGTGCATTTAAAGATGGACCAGGCACTAAAGGCCTGTGCATTAGAGATGGACCAGACTCTGAAGGTCTGTGCATTAGAGATGGACCAGATTCTGAAGGTCTGTGCATTAGAGATGGACCAGGCTCTGAAGGCCTGTGTATTTAAAGATGGACCAGGCACTAAATGCCTGTGCATTAGAGATGGACCAAGCACTAAAGGCCTGTGCATTAGAGGTGGACCATGCTCTGAAGGCCTGTGCATTAGAGATGGACCAGGCTCTGAAGGCCTGTGCATTAGAGATGGACCAGGCTCTGAAGGCTTGTGCATTAGAGATGGACCAGGCTCTGAAGGCCTGTGTATTAGAGATGGACCAGACTCTGAAGGCCTGTGCATTAGAGATGGACCAGACTCTGAAAGTCTGTGCATTAGAAATAGACCAGACTCTGAAAGTCTGTGCATTAGAGATGGACCAGACTCTGAAGGTCTGTGTATTAGAGATGAACATTTTATGGAGGTATTAAAAAGAAAGAAAAATCTTTATTGATAATACTTCCGTAAATGTTCTACATTCCAAGGTCTAGAAATAGGTTTCCCAGCCATGTCCTGTAGCCAGTAGGTGGTAGGCCTAACAACCTTTGTCACTCTGTAGGGGCCCTTCCCAGTTAGGTGACAACTTTCCCATAGTGGGATCCTTGGTGTTTGGAAAAGCTCTTCTTAAGACAAGGTCTCCAACTTGAAAGCTGACCGTCTGGAGCCCCACTTTGGAGTTGTTGACCATTCTCTACCGATAGGCTTCCATCCTGATTCTGACTTGATCCCTTTTTTCTTCAAGCAAATCCAAATTTTCTGTCAGCTGCTGATCATTGGACTCTTGTTCGAAGGCTTTAGTCCTTAAAGTTGGCATACCGATCTCCACCGGGATTACTAGTTCTGTACCATAGGCCAGTGAGAAGGGAGTTTCAAATATGGGAGTTCTTTTGGTTGTTCTGTAGGCCCAAAGAACCCTAGGAAGTTCCTCCGCCCACTTTCCTTTGGCCTGCTCCAACCTTTTCTTTAATGCATCAAGGATCGTTGGGTTGGTGATTTCTGCTTGCCCATTCACTTGTGGATGGCCTGGAGAGGCAAAGTGTTGTCTAATATTGAGATTTTCACAAAATTTCTTAAAGACTTTACCAGTGAACTGTGTCCCATTGTCAAAGATGATTACGCGTGGTATACCGAACCTACAGACAATGTTCTTCTAGGTGAAGTTTTCAACTTCCTTTTCTGTGATATGTGTTAGAGGTTCAGCTTCAGCCCATTTAGAGAAGTAGTCAATGGCTACCAAAAGATACTTCCTGTTGGCGGGGCTTTAGGTAATGGGCCCACGATGTCCATCCCTCACTGAGCAAAGGGCCAAGGACTGGTAATTGGGATGAGCTCGTGATGAGGCTGGTGTTGATATGGGGCAAACCTTTGGAATTTGTCGCACTTCTGGACGTACTCCTTAACCTGCCTTAGCATACTAGGCTAGTAATAGCCTTGTGTTAGAGCTCGGTGAGCTATTGTTCTACCCCCATTATGGTTCCCACAAATTCCTTCGTGTATTTCATCCAAGATATATTGAGATTCTTCTGGAGCTAAGCATTTCAACAGGGGTTGAGAATAAGACCTTCTGTAAAGCTTATTGTTCGGGATCAGGTACCGAGCTGCTCTGATCCGAATTCTCCTTGCTTTGTTTTTATCTTCTGAGAGGAACCCCGATTCCAAGTACTGGAGGATTGGGGTCATCCAGTTCTGGGGCTGTTCAGCAATTTGGGCAACTTGGGCTTCCTCTATGCTAGGTCTTGGTTGGTAGGAAATTTTTACTGCAGAATTTCCTTCTGACTTTAGGTGGGATGCCATGTTTGCCAAAGCATCTGCTTTGCAGTTCTGGTTTCTTTCTATTTTCTGGATTGAGAACGTCTGGAAGGAGTGCTTCAAGAGGTTCACTCGTTCGGAGTACCGAAGCATCCTATCATCCTTAATGGAGAATTCTCCCAGGACTTGGCTTACCACCAGCTAGGAATCTAAGAAGACTTTAAGGTTTTGAACCTCACATTCCAAAGCCAACTTCATGCCTAGGATTAGGGCTTCGTATTCTGCTTCATTGTTGGAAGCTCTGAATCCCAGGCTAACTGCTTTTTCTGATAAGAGCCCGTCAGGGGACTGCAATACCAGGCCCACTCTCGAACCCTGATCGGTTGATGACCCATCAATATAGAGCAGCCAAGTCCCTAAAGTTTCAATGAACTGTGCCTTGTCCTGAAGTGCCGAGGGTGAACTCGGTAACGAAATCTGCCAAGGCTTGTCCTTTGATAGAGTTTCGCGGTACATATGATATGTCAAATTCTCCTAACTCCACAGACCACTTCAATAATCTTCCTGAAACCTCAGGCTTCCTCAATATCGATCTCAGGGGATAGGCAGTTGGGATTTCAATTGGAAGGGCTTGGAAATAAGGTCGGAGTTTCCGAGTTGATATCACCAAGGCGAAGGCCAACTTTTCAACCTCGGGGTATCTCTTCTCTGTGTCGAGCAATGCCCTACTGACGTAGAAGTCTCTGTACTCCCCTATCCTGTCTGACTAGTGCGGAGGTGACCGCGTTTTTAGAGACTGCAAGGTAGAGGAGTAGCTTTTCCTCTTGGACTGGTTTTGACAGGAGCTCTAGAGAAGCAAGGTATTCCTTCAGTCCTAGGAAAGCTTTCTCACATTCTTCCATCCATTGTAAAGCTTTGTTACCTTTTAAAGCTCTGAAAAAGGGTAGGCAACGATTAGTGGACTTGGAGATAAACCTGATCAGTGCCACGATTCTGCCATTTAGTGCCTGAATGTCCTTCTTGGTTTTTGGTGACTCCAGTCCAATCAGAGCTCGGATCTGAGTGGAGTCTGCCTCGATACCCCTCTGAGAGACAATGTATCCCAAGAATTTTCCTTTCGTTACCCCGAAGGTACATTTTGTGTCACATCCCCCAGACTCACCCTGTACGGATTTGGGGCACGTGACAAAGGCCAGTTAGGCACCCATCGGGTTTTATCAGTTTTTTTTTTTTTTTTGAAAGCAAAACCCCGACGGTAATCCTAACCACAGGCCATTCCGATCTAAATCCCAAGCATAATGCATTCGACATATATAATTTAAGCAGCGGAATTTTCACTAAGAGAATGCATACATATATACTTGGTAGAGCATTCAGGATACATCATAGTCAGTCCTATCTTAATCAAGATTACAAAACAGTTTCACCACAAAAGGTTATAATCTGATCAGTTACACCAAAAAGTACAAAAATGGTATAGGTTCACAAAAATGGGTTATCATTTTATCTGGGGGTCTCCAACATTTTCCCCCTAAGTCCTGAACCTGCTAAACCTGTCCATCTGAGAGTTCCCCTGAAATTATTAAAATAATGGAATGAGCTTTAAAAAGCCCAGTGAGTAACACAGATATCTAGGCAAGAGTTTCGAATTCAATCTTTGCTTAAATCACATGGTAATTAAATCAGTTTAGAATTAATAGTTCAATGAATCCAAGTCAAGTTCAATAGATCAAAATAGATAAACGGTTCAGGGTGCTAGCATATCAATCAGAAGTATAGTTAATCATTTGAGAAACTAAAAACCATGTCATCGGTGATAAAAGCATGCATTTAAAACGATTGCATTAAAACATATGATATTCGAAACAATTTAACAGATCAAGGAACAGTAACTAAACAGTGTCAGAAGTTACTCACCTTCAATATTTGAGTTTGAAGCTATGAACAAAGCCTTCCTCTTTTCTCCTTAAGCCTAAAACAATTTATAGAGATTTATCAACTCATGACCTTAGACTGAGTAAGTCTACCCTATGATGGGTTTCATGGAATTAACTTATAGTGGCTAGTTCATAGGTCTTACTTCTTAAGCATTTGGCTTAGGGTTTCAGTGTCCTCACACATTTATCGGTTCTGATTTTCATAATATGGACCTAACCATTGAGTTCGGAAGGTCGAAGAAAGTCAATTTAGACTCTCTCGGCTTTTAAATCTGGGTTCGGGTATATCAGGGGTATTTCGGTCATTTTGTCGTCACATAATTTCTGTCTCGGATCCATCATCTAATCATGTATATAATCTCACAAGTGTCAGGTCTACCACTGGTATTAATTCAGTTTTAATCGGACTTCATTTGGGCCTTGTACAGTGTCAGGGGTATTATGGTAATTTCATATGTCGTATTTTTTTCGGTACTCTATTTGCTATTACAGGACCTCACCATTGAGTCCGGAATGTCCAACATAGTTAAAATGGACTATCCTTCAGTGTAATCTGGCCCTATGTGTCATTAGGGGCAGTACGGTCATTTATCCTTTACATGTCTGTATTTTTCGGGACTTGGTTTCACAAATCGGACTCAGCCATTGAGTCCAGAATGCCCGAAATAGTAAGATTACACTATTCAATTATTAAATTCGGACTTCGTTTGACTTGTTTAAGGTCTAGGGGCAATATGGTAATTATTCCCTTTTAATAAAATAATTAAATAATTATTTTATTATTTTATTTAATTTTTCAGGGGTATAATTGCAAAAGATTTTCAAAATCTGGGCCTTAGTGTGATTCTGTTAAACAGTGGGGGTCAGTTTGTAAATATTTAAAAATTCAAAACTGAACCAAAGGGTTCAGTCTCTTTGCAACTGAACTGGTTCTATTCAGTCCGGTTCTGACCGGTTCTGTTACATTGCTGACGTCACGATGACGTCAGCCCTAAAATAATTTAAAAACCAGTTATCCAAAACGACGCAGTTTCATTAATGTGGTGGCCGTCTCTTGGACAGACACGTGTCCTAGTCGACTGGGCCAACTCGACTTGACTCGGTCAACTCGGTCGAGTCAACTCCGTCTTCCCCACTAACTGACTCGGTGTTGCCCTAATTTCTGTAGATTTTCACCTCCATTTTCGTGATGATTTGGACATGGTTTCTTGCTGTTTTAGACTCCATTCGGTTTCTGTATTTTATACCAACCATTTAACATCGATCTCAAGCATCGAATCACTCTAACAGGTTCTGTTTTCAAGAGGATAACCGTGACCTGTAACACGATCTAGCATCCTCATTTCTCAACCATTTTGTGTGTGGTTTGAAGCTACGTGACCTACAGACCATAAGGATCAAGACCCTATCTTCATTTTTCAGTTTAGTCTCGTGTTTTAACGGATTGGATTTTAAACCCGTAGCTTTATTTTCAAATTCGTGGGGCTACAGTGAGTTCTGGGGTCGCGTAGGTATATATTTGAGATCCTCTTGGGGTCTATTTCAGGTCTTGACACTCAAGGTTCCATTCTGCTATGGTCGATTCAGACCTGGTGTTTCAAGGTCCATTAATGGAGGTCACCTTCGATTTTCATGGTTCTTGACCATTTTAACACCTCCAACACACACAGTATGCTCAAAACTAATTCTTAGGATAAAAAATAACCATGCATGCAGTCTACACCCGTAGCAATCCATCAAAACAGTTCAAAATTTAAAAATAAAGGAAGAGGTAAGTTTGGAAGTTCACCTTCAACAGAGACTCTCTCCTCCTATGGCTTGACTCAGAGATTCTCACAGTGCTTCCTCAGGTTCCTTAGGTCAAGCACTTCACTTCAAGCCTTCCCCTTGCACCTTCAAGTGGTCACTTTCTCTCAAACACTTGCATGCACAAATTTGTTTCCTCCTCCCTACACTCTCTCACACTCTCACAGTCCCTCACGTATGCACACACACACTCACTTTTGGTATTTCAGAATTCTCTAAAGAGAGAATTCTTTGGTGCAAGTTATGTATATATATATATAGGGCTATACACATATATATGAGTGTATCTCTGCCCTTAGTGGGGTTAGTGGCTGATTGACTTGATGGAGAAGATGTAGGGCAATGATGTAGGGAATGCATGCAAGGCCATTGGCCAGTTTGGGTGGTGGCTTGGGCAAGAATTGAGGTTATATACATATGTTAGTGCATCTGTACACAAAGTAACCAACAGCCTAGTTGGTAACTTTTTGGGACAAATTTACTTACCTTGGTAGGTCAAGGGTTCAATTCCCCTTGGCCTCCCAAGTGACCATTTTCTCATATTTTTCTGGTTAAGGCCCTGTTTGGTTGTCGCGGAATTCTAGTTTCACTGTTTTGGCCTTAACTTTCAATCCGTAACTCCTTTTTCAGTAGCGGTTTCTTTCTGTCACTTCCTACTCAGAGTATCTTTCATTGACCAAGGTCCAATGTCAGTTTTTATTTTCTCGAGTTTCCCATAATTAGCTAATTCGAGTTTTATCACTATTAAAAATAGACATTAAATTAGCTAAACCTGACATTTCATTCCCAAAACAGTTTTCAATACACAAAACATGCCAGTTAAGTAATTGGGGTGTTACATCCTCCCCCCCTTCAAAAGAGTTTTGTCCCCAAAACTCAGTCTACAATATCAAGTAAACAACTCGGGATATTCTTCATGCATTTCAGCTTCAAGTTCCCAAGTTGCTTCTTCACTAGTGTGATTTCTCCACAAGACTTTGACTAACGGAATTGCCTTGTTACGCTAAAGTCTTTTCTTTCCGGTCAAGGATCTGGACTGGCCGTTCTTCATACGTTAAGTCTTCTCTCAACTTGAGTGGCTCATACTCAACGACTTGCCCCGGTTCTTGTATACACTTCCGTAACATGAATACGTGAAACACACGGTGTACCTTGTCCAACTCAGGTGGTAATGCCAGACTATATGCAACCGGGCCAATTCTCTTTAAAATCTCAAAAGGACCAATGTAACGAGGATTTAACTTGCCTTTCTTGCCGAATCGGAGTACTCCCTTTAGTGGCGACACTTTAAGAAACACAAGATCGCCTACTTGGAATTCAAGATCCTTCCTCCGATTGTCGGCATAGCTTTTGTACCAGGCTCTGGGCCGTTTGCAGTCTGTTCCGGATCCCTCTAAATTTGTTCCATGGTGGCTTGGACTAAATCTGGTCCGAGCAGCTTCTATTCACCCGCTTCAATCCAGCAAAGTGGAGATCGGCATCTCCTCCCGTATAGTGCCTCATATGGTGCCATTTTAATGCTGGATTGATAACTGTTATTATAGGAAAACTCGACAAGTGGTAGATGCTCTGCCCAGTTTCCTTTGAAGTCCAGTGCACACAGTCGTAGCATATCCTCCAACATCTGTATCACTCTTTCAGATTGCCCGTCAGTTTGCGGGTGATATGCTGTACTGAACTTGAGTAAATGACCGTACTGCCCCTAATGACACATAGGGCCAGATTACACTGAAGGATAGTCCATTTTAACTATGTTGGACATTCCGGACTCAATGGTGAGGTCCGTAATAGCAAATAGAGTACCGAAAAAATACGACATATGAAATTACCATAATACCCCTGACACTGTACAAGGCCCAAATGAAGTCCGATTAAAATGGAATTAATACCAGTGGTAGACCTGACACTTGTGAGATTATATACATGATTAGATAACGAATCCGAGACAGAAATTTTGTGACGGCAAAATGACCGAAATACCCTTGATATACCCGAACCTAGATTTAAAAGCCGAGAGAGTCTAAATTGACTTTCTTCGACCTTCCGAACTCAATGGTTAGGTCCATATTATGAAAATTAGAACCGATAAATGTGTGAAGACACTGAAACCCTAAGCCAAATGCTTAAGAGGTAAGACCTATGAACTAGCCACTATAAGTTAGTTCCATGAAACCCATCATAGGGTAGACTTACTCAGTCTAAGGTCATGAGTTGATAAATCTTTATAAATTGTTTTAGGCTTAAGGAGAAAAAGAGGAAGGCTCCAGTTCATAGCTTCAAACTCAAATATTGAAGGTGAGTAACTTCTGACACTGTTTAGTTCCTGCTCCTTGATCTGCTAAATTGTTTCGGATACCATATGTTTTAATGCAATCGTTTTAAATGCATGCTTTTATCACCGATGACATGGTTTGTAGTTTCTCAAATGATTAACTATACTTCTGATTGATATGCTAGCACCCTGAACCAGTTTATCTGTTTTGATCTATTGAACTTGACTTGGATTCATTGAACTATTAATTCCAAACTGATTTAATTACCATGTGATTTAAGCAAAGATCGAATTTGAAACTCTTGGCTGGATATCTGTGTTACTCACTGGGCTTTTTAAAGCTCATTCCATTATTTTAATAATTTCAGGGGAACTCTCAGATGGACAGGTTTAGCAGGTTCAGGACTTAGGGGGAAAATGTTGGAGACCCCCAGATAAAATGATAACCCATTTTTGTGAATCTATACCATTTTTGTACTTTTGTGTAACTGAACAGATTATGACCTTTTGTGGTGAAACTGTTTTGTAATCTTGATTAAGATAGGACTGACTATGATGTATCCTGAATGCTCTACCAAGTATATATGTATGCATTCTCTTGTGAAAATTCCGCTGCTTAAATTATATATGTCGAATGCATTATGCTTGGGATTTATATCGGAATGGCCTGTGGTTAGGATTACCGTCGGGGTTTTGCTTTCAAAAAAAAACTGATAACACCCGATGGGTGCCTAACTGGCCTTTGTCACGTGCCCCAAATCCGCACAGGGTGGGTCTGGGGGATGTGACAGTATATGCATTCTAAAAACAGATAGCTTTGAAACATTTAAAGTATTCAAGCTAAATACACATTTCTTCAAGTAGAACATATGCAATTTAAAAGTATATAAACACGTATAATAAAATGGGGGTAAAAACCTGCTTCCATTTTCAAAATCGTTACTTCAAAACATATAAACATGTATAGGAAAATAGGGGTAAAACCTGCTTCCATTTTCCAAAAACATTTGTCATATTTTCTCTTTAATTAGGTGGAATCTGTTTCGAACCAAACTCCCATTTTACTGCCAATACTATCGATCTCATTTGCCTTGGGGATTAGATCCCGAAGGATTTCAACCATCATAGGGGGTGCTTTAAACACCATTTATCTTGTAAAACATTTATCACATGGCTTTTTCAATAGATACTTTCATGAGTATTTAAAATATGAAATATATATAACTTATCACATGGCTTTTTCAATAGATATTTTTCATGAAAATTTAACACATGAAATATGTATAACTTATCACATGGCTTCTTCAATAGATATTTTTCATGAATATTTAAAACATGAAATATATAACTTCTGCAATAGAACTTCAATATTTGGAATAATCAAATTTAGAACATTTATGAAAATTTAGCATTTTAAACCCAGACATGTTGAAACATAATTAAAAAGGAAAACCGTGATTCAAACCAATCACCCAGCATGTCTCAATACAGTTTATGAAAGCAGAAAACATTTTAAAACAGGAATCATATGATACTGAATTTGATATTCAAGGCTTCAAATAAATTGAACTTAAAACTTCTTCAAATTCATGGAGTTAAATCTCCACTTCAAAGGCAGGGTTACTCACCTCGGTCCTTAGGGTCAGTGCTAAAAATGCGCTTTCCCGCTTCCTCTATAGTTCCTAAGAATAATTCATATATAATCTCATTAACTTCACATCACTGCAATATCACCTACTGATGCTTCTTATCTTATGCTTAGATCGTATTAATCCTAACCGACTTCATAAATTTCTTATGTATTTAATTCAACTCGTACTTTTAACCTATGACACAATTTAATGTGTTAGGAATCTAATTTATTTTAACTTTTAAAGCTATACTCTTCTGGTAGCTCCATTAACTTTAATTTAAATTTAATTACTTCACATGTTAACACGTCGTGTTTTCTGGCACCTCATTTCCTCGTACTTGCCTTAGTTTAGTACTTCGGCAATATTTCAGGTTATAGTCATCTGACAGATGCTATTCATCAAATTTTATGTCTTTTTATTTTAGACATCTCTTTTTGTTGAATAGACTCTACTATTGAGTCCTGTAACGTTGAATAAAGTCAATTTAGGCTTTCTTAAATTTTAATTCGGCTTAGGACATGTTAGGGGCAATTTGGCAATTTACACCTTAACGCGTCTAAATTTTTTCGGAGTCCCATCTCATGAAACGATCCCCACCATTAGATTCAAAATGTTTAAAATAGTCAAAATCCACTATTTATTTATTTAATTTGGACCTCATTTGACTCATTTATGGGATAGGAGCATTTTGGTCATTTTGACATTTTTACGGGTCTTAAATTTTTCGGGACCTCATCTCATGTTGTGGACCTCACCAATGGACTCAGGAGGTCTGAGATAGTAAGAATACATATATAAATCATCTCATTTGGACACTGGGCATTTTTTGACTATTTAATTTAATTAATTAACTCAATTAAATTAATTGTGTCAAGTATTATGTATATATATATATATATATATTTAGTTTGCATAAGATGACCGGATGAAATGGGTGGCACGCTGGCCAGCATGTCACCTCCCTCCCAAAAGATACCACGTTCGACTCCTGTTAGGTGCAAAGTGCACTTTTTATTTCTTTGATTTTATTATATATATTATTTATATATAATTTGCCCCATGAGTGACACACACGCACCCGTGGCCGAGTGGTAAGAGGGGGCAGTCGAGCGTGAGGTCAGGGGTTCGAACCCCACCGACCGAAATTTTCCTCTTTTCTTCAAAACTCTATACGGTTTTATATATATAAGTATCAGGCCCCAAAACAACGTCGTCATTCTTAATGCGGTGGCAATCCTAAGGACCACCACGTGTCCGAGTCGACTCGGTGGCTCGATTCAAACAGTGGGTTGACTCGGTCGTCTTCTCCACGACCACCCCAGGTTGCCCTAATTTTTTGGTTTTCTTCTTCTTCATTTTCGTGAGTTTTGGAGGGATGTTTCTCTCTGTTTTTGAGTGTCCCGTGATCCTAGAGGTTTTTCCAACCTTTTCTCATTCATTTGGAACATTAAAACTGGTTAGAACGCTCGATCCAACCCCGGATAACCAAATCTGTGACTTGATCGTGAACCCTCATTTTACCACCATTTTTGGTGGAATTTGGTTCTGTGTGATCCTTATGACATGGGGATTCAACCCTCGTTCTCAAAATCGAGTTTAGGAGTCTAAAACCAAGAACTGGGTTTTCGGCCGTGACCTAGTAACTCATGTTTTTGGGTTCATTTCTTGAGCTTCAGGGTTGCGGTCTACTGGTTTTAGGACCTTGGAATGGTTTAGTTTCAGTCCTTATAGACCAAAATTGGATTAACCAAGATGGGTTCAGACCTGTTGTCAAGGGGTCGACCATGGTGGCTGTGTCCTATTCTTGGTGTTCTAGGGCTGTTTTGTGGCCAATTTTCATGCTTTGCTCATGTACTAACACCCTGAACATCATTCATGTATAAATAAAACTCCAATAGATCATATATATGCACATATCCTAGAGAGAGAAATTTTAGTGTATTGTGGGTTTACCTCAAAAGTTGTATCCCTTCCTTCCCCCTTCTAATTTTTCTCTCTTCCTTGAGCTTCTTAGTCCCTTTTCTTTCAGTTTTCTCTCTCTCTCTCTCTCTCTCTCTCTCTCTCTCTCTATGTAATTAGCCGTGTGTATCCCACCATGGATATTTGCATATGGGTGTATGCATGATTATTACAAAATCTGATTTGCCCCATCAACTTGGTTAACTTGTGACAGTATCCATGCTCAGGTTTTTACTGTTTTGGGGTAGGCTTTCAATCAGCCGTGAGTGTGTGTGGTGTTTTGTTTGCATACATATATATATATATATATATATATATTTTACTACACACGTGAAGACCCACCCACAACACTCTTATGACCCCTAGGATATTAGCATGTTTTCATATCATATATATAAATATATAAATTTACACATACACATATTTTAACATACATACATGCATGCACACATATATGTATATATAATATGCCTTAAATGTGTGTATTTGTGTGTCTTAATATTTAATTATAACTTAATAATTAATTTCTTTTATTTAATTAATTAACTATTTTAAATTAATTAATTTTTCTCAATAATTTTTCATAACCTCGAAATGCGTGCCTGTATTCCTCATACTCGTATCGATGACCGGCGATTGACGTGAAAATATAATTATCACGGAACCGACAGGTTGGTGATTGCAATGAAAGTGATGTACAGGCGTCTTGACTTTTCAGGACTATTACTAAAAGTCCACGCGTCGGGGTCGAAACCGACCCCGTTACTCAAGGTCTCGATAACCAATTTATAACCCACGACTCGATGATCCCATATTCAGGTCGGGGTGTTACAGACGCCTTTGTGTTCATCGCTAAAAATTTTTTTTTTTTGGGGTGGGCTACTTTGGACCTGGAATTTTTTTTTTTTTTTTTGTGTTTTATTCCTGTTTAAAATCTGTATTAATCATCCTGATATAAAATAATTTCAAACATTATGAAATGAATATATTAAAAGAGAAATGCATTCATATATATATATATATATATATATATAAATTAGTAATTACTTACAATTGTAAAAGTAGAATTTTTCAATAAATACAAAAATAAAAAATTGTCTCAGAAAATGTAATGATTACTCCCAAAGAATAACGCGGCAGTTGTAGTGTAGCTTTGGGGTGTCGATTCCACAGGGAGACTAAATTAAAAGAATAATAGACAAAATTTCTAAAACTAAAGAAAGTATTAAATGGTTAACGAGAAAATAAAAATATAGAAAGTGTTTTTGAATGCAAATAAAAATTAAACAAACTGATTAACGGACAAAGTACTCAAATTTAACAAACAGTGGAGCTTCGGGAATCCCTTGCACATATCTGGTATTTTAATTTTTTATAATTCACTGATAACTCAATTGAGAATTTAAATTTCAAACATCTCAATCGGAAGATATAAGATTATGAACCAAAATTAAACTGATAGTAACCCTTTGAAAAATCATTCATCACTTTTATATCACTCAAATTATTATTGACATTGAGAAAACCCAACGACGACAATATACCCAACGAGCAATATTGCAGCAGAGAATTGAATCAATATAAATAATTAATTGCCCCAAAAATAATCAAAACATTAATCCATTCAATAGAAAAAGCATGACTGAATTTATAAACGGACTGATCCCTTTAATTATTCGGAGAATAAAATCCAACAATAAATCGCGAATGATCATCAAAGAATTTAATAAATAAAAACCACGTACAGGAATCAAAAATAAATTAAAATAACCATTTAGTGTGCAAGTTTATTCCTAACCCCACTTGAAAATTTAGTTACCCATGTACAAGACGGACAACATAAACCTCACGAACAAAATAAACATGGAGTAGCTGGTGGCTAGGATTTTCTCTGCGCCGCGCCGCACCTACGGCTCTCTGTTCTGTTTCTCTGCACAGTAGCCCCCTAAAAAATGCCCTAGCTTTTTGTTTTTAAACCCTTCAAGCGCCTCACGCTACTTGGACTTCCGCCTGGGCCCCAGTAAAACAGCGCCTAAACAATGGGTCGGCTTCTGTGGTCTTGCCAGTTCCTGCACCTGCCTTGATTACTTTTCTTTTTTTTTCCTTAATTTTCTCTTGCTCCAGCCATCCTAGCCCAAGCCAAAGCAGCAACGCCCCTTGATTTTTTCCTTTGCTTCACGCCGAGCCCACGCCTCGACTTTTGTGACTTCTTCAAACCGCACGCTCCCTGGCCCATTTCTCTCTTGCGTCAGCCCAAGACCCAGCTGCCCCACAGCCACTTCTTCTCTTGGCCTCATTCAACACGGGCCCCACTTAATTTGGCTCTTATCAATCTTCATTTTTCTTCAGCCATTCTTTCCTACAATCTAACAAACAATAAATTTCTGCAACTGTTCAAGAGTAAAATTCTCAAGGACTATTTAATGCATTCATTTGAGATTTAAAATATCATATAATGCTCAAATTTATCTCACTGTGAATAAAAATTAAATCAAATAATATCAATTACAACCCAACATTTTATCCACATTTTAACAATTTAATCTAATAATAGGATATTTAGAGTACACTTTTGCGCACTCATCATGTAACCACAGATGTCCAGGAAAAAAAAACAAAGGAGAAAAGTAAGTCCCGATATAGAACATAAAGACGACAGTACAATAATCCTGATCAATCTAAAATAAAGATCAAATGATATATATTAGAACACTTATTAAATATATATGAACATATAATGTGAATTTGTTTTTTTGCATGTATAAATAGTAAGAACGGTATAAAGTAGTATAAGTTACAAACCAGTTAACCAAACTGAGTGTTGTAAGTTCGTGCAAGTCTATTTTGTCATTTTTGAGATGTGTGATAGGGTTTAGGGCTCGTTAGGCTGACATCCAGCGTTTTGGTTTGTCAAAACCCCAAAATTGGTCTTTTCAAAGTAAAAAGTTGCATAAGTTTCAAACCGGTGATCCGAACCGAGTGTCGTAAGTTCGTACAAGTCTATTTTATCATTCTTAAGGTGTGTGATGGGGTTTTGGGCTCGTTAGGTTGATATCTGGTGTTTTGGTTCGTTAAAACCTCAAAATGAGGCTTTTTTGTGTGAAAAGTTGCATAAGTTTCAAACTGGTGATCCGAACTGAGTGTCGTAAGTTCATGCAAGTCTATTTTATCATTTGTGAGGTGTGTGATGGGGTTTCGGGGTCGTTAGGACGATATCCAAAATTTTGGTCTGTCAAAACCCCAAAATAGGCCTTTTTCGAGTAGAAAGTTGCATTAAGTTTCAAACCAGTGATCCAAATCAAGTGTTGTAAGTTTTTATAAGTTTATTTTATCATTTTTAAGGTGTGTGATGGGTTTCTAGGCTGTTAGGTTGATATCCGGTGTTGTGGTCCATCAAAACTTGAAAATGGTCCTTTTTAGAGTAAAACGTTGCATAAGTTTAAAACCGGTAATCCGAACTAAGTGTCGTAAGTTCATGTGAGTCTATTTTATCATTTATGAGGTGTGTGATGGGGTTTTGGGGTAGTTAGGTCGATATCCAGCATTTTGATTCGTCAAAACCACAAAAATAGGCCTTTTGGAGTAAAATGTTGCATAAGTTTCAAATCGGTGATTCGAATTAAGTGTCGTAAGTTCTTACAAGTCTATTTTTTCATTTTTGAGGTGTGTGATGGGGTTTCGAGGCCGTTAGGCTGATATTCGACATTTTGATCCGTCAAAATCCCAAAATGGGCCTTTTTAGAGTAGAAAGTTGCATAAGTTTCAAATCGGTGATTCAAACCGAGTGTTGTAAGTTTATATAAGTCTATTTTATCATTTATGTGGTGTGTGATGGGGTTTTGGGGTTGTTAGGCCGATATCCGGCATTTTGGTCCGTTAAAATCCCAAAATGGGCCTTTTTAGAGCAAAAAGTTGCATATGTTTCAAACTGGTGATCCGAACCGAATGCCGTAAGTTTGTACAAGTCTATTTTATCATTTGTAAGGTATGTGATGGGGTTTCTAAGCTGTTACATTGATATCCGGTGTTTTGGTCCATCAAAACCTGAAAATGGGTCTTTTGGAGCAAAAAGTTACACAATTTTGAAACTGGTGATCCGAACCGATTGTCGTAAGTTCGTGCAAGTCTATTTTATCATTTTTGAGGTATGTGATGGGGTTTTGGGGTAGTTAGGCTGATATCTGACATTTTGATCCGTCAAAACCCCAAAAATGGGCCTTTTCGGAGTAGAAAGTTGCATAAGTTTCAAACCGATGATCTAAACCTAGTGTCGTAAGTTCGTACAAGTCTATTTTGTCATTTTCGAGGTGTGTGATGGGGTTTCAGGGTTGTTAGGGTGATATCTAGCATTTTGATCCGTCAAAGCCCCAAAATGGGCCTTATTAGAGTGGAAAGTTACATAAGTTTCAAACGATCACTAGAACCGATGAAATTAAGTAAGTTCGTGCAAGTCTATTTTTTCATATTTGAAGTGTGTGATGGGATTTCTAGGCCATTAGGCCGATATCTAAATTTGTTTTTTACATAACATTTTCTATAAATTATAAAGCCACCAAAGTAATTTTAAAATCTTACTAAGGCTGAACAAAGCCTCCTTGCTGGCTGAGGAATGTCAGCATAAGAGACTCTAGCCAGGTCATGCAAGCACTGAGGTCTATCACCATCTGCTCCAACTCTGCATTACATCTCTCAGCTGCCTCAGCTCTCTCGGTGGCTTCATGAAACCTAGCATCACTCTCGACGGTAGAGGACGATGACGTCGGTTGCATCCCACTCCCTAAGCCATGTACATATCCGTGCCTCTTGCCCGAAACAGTCTCCCGTATCTAGTCATCGGTCGGCGAATCCTCACCCTCAAGGGTCAGTTGACCACGCATCTGGACCATCTCCTCCTACAAAAACATAAATATATGTTACTATTTTTATAACTTTGGATTAATATTAAATTAGTAATACTGGTATATATACATAAATAACTTACATAAAGCCGCTAAGCTTCAGGCCCAGTCCAACCCTTTTCAGGATTGTAGTGCGTCCTATGCCACAAATCAATCAGGCTTGGTGGTGCACCGGTCTTTTGCTCTCGCTGCAAAAAATTAATAGTAGCTTGTGAAGATTGATTTCATTAAAAGATAATACAATAACAACTTGATACATTTATTAACTTACCATCTCATGCTTATATCGTACAAAAGATCATGATCCACCACAGTGGGTCACCTTTTGCTTGTTTTTTCTCTCTCTGTTTTTCTTACTAAATTCCTACACTCGGCTAAAAAAAATAGAAGGTTAGTATAAATGACAATGATTTATCATACAACAAAATTAATTTTGACAATTTTTACCTGAAATGCATTACTAGAGAACCGGTCACATAGTTACATCCAATCCTCCACCGTCACCCCCATGTAGGGTCTGTTACGAGGATCTTTATCTATCGCCACCTCTGCCTCATAGTGCATGTAGAGCATGTGTCGATAGTCCCTGAAACAGACTCCCAAGTAATGGTCCACTGCCTTCATGACATGAGGTACGTGGAGATCGATGTCAAACTTCTCTTGTAAAGCATTTCATTGTCAAAACATTACTTCATTAGATATGTTAAAATTAAATTGAATACAATAATAAAAGACATACCAAGATATGCGCATGAATATCCCGTCGCTCCTCTTCAATGACGAAACTCCAGTCACTAATATGGAATGAGGCGTGTAGTCAGCAAATGATACCGACCTTTGTGGTGAACTGTTGTGCCCACCCACCAACAGGCTTCAGCAAGCCCGGAGGTATCTCAATCAGAAGTCGGACGCCCCCGACTACCTCCATTTGAACCTACAAACTACAGTTCTTCGACCTACCGTGCCCTCGTCTAAAGGCAATGGCCGAAGCTTTAGAAGAAATAAAATAGAAACAATTAGTACCATATTTATATAATCATCAATAAAAGGGGAACTATGCATATCATCGATAACAAGAGCAGCCGACCCTACAGATGAAGGGGAAGGGGAAGGGGAAGGGGTCGATGGGTCTGACCTTATTGTACGTCTACGTGATCTTGGTCCAACCATATCTAAAAGAGAAGTTTAAAAATAAAATTCCATTACATCATAAAAATGAAAATCCATTACATCATAAATATGAATATACATTACATCATAAATTAAATATCCATTATATCATAAAATTAAAAATCCATTACATCATAAAATTAAAAATCCATTACACTTGATCCTAACACATGTAACACCTATTACAATTATTCATCTAAGTCTGTATCATCATCTGTTCTTAAAATTTCTTCATTCTCAGTACAATACTCTAATAATGTATCATCATCAAAATCACTTTCCTCGTCATCATCATCATTAATGAAAGTTGCATCCCTCGGATCTAACTGTCTGGTATTGGTGACGTCGGAAGCTACGACATGATCTGGTTCTACATCAGTTCAATTCAACCGATACGAAGTAACATCTTCTTGATCATAGCGGCGGATAACACCATCGAGGCAAATTGAGACTCTTCTTGTAGTGCCTCCTCAATCCTCTCCAAATCTTCTTCTCCCTCTTCAACTTCTAGTACATCATAAACATTTCTAAACTTTATTTTTTTGGACAACATGCCAATCACCTCTGATTTTTGTGTCCTTCAAATAGAAAACTTGTTTTGCTTGAGATGCCAATACATACGGATCATCTTTAAATGTCGTGCGTGACGTATTAACACTTATGAAGTCCTTACCGATCTGCATTCCAGTCTTCTTGTTAATTACATCCCACCAATCACATTTAAATAGATACACAGAATGAACGAAGCAGTAATGTAACTGTATGAGACCTTGTAAAACAACATAATACTCTACACTTTGTCCTGTTTCATAACCTCCTTGAACAAGGACACTGCTATTTTGTGTTCACCGGCTCACCTCACTTTCCTTCCTGTAAAATCGAACACCATCAACAATTAAACTAGTGTAACGAGATATACTTTGATCAGGGTCACATGCCAAGGAATGTAATTTATCGTACGCTTAAGGAGATTTTTGGTGACGTAATAGTTTCATCTATTAATTCAATACAAGTACAAAATTAATTGAATATAAATGCATTAACTAATTCAATTACAATTAATTGAAACCTATACTTACACGTTCTCTCAACCACTTTGGAAATAATTTTTTTTGTCTTTTCTGTAGATCAATATCAGTAACATGTTCTCTCTGAAGCTCAGTCGTATACTCACTACATAAGATGAAATATGTTTTATACAACTTACATTTATGTACTAACGTAGTATTTCAATGATTTCGATAAACTTACTTAAAATATGGCAAATGACTCATTGCAGTTGTTGAGCACAGTATAGTAGATTTTTTCCAAGTCTTTAGGATGATACCATTCATATATATGGGCACCTATTGGCTGCACATTCTGATTAAACACTATAAAGCCAATTCGTTGCTACCCTAGACATTTATCAAAGTTTCGTTCTTCATAATTAAACCTTGTCTCAAAATCTTCAAGATGCATAGAGCAGAACGTGAGACATTCAACATCAATGTACGCCTCAGCAATTGACCCTTCTGGTCATGCTTTGTTACGCACATATTGCTTCAATGTGTGCAAATATCTGTTTTAATAATTAATCAGTTTTAAATCAAAATAGTTAGGATGGATAAATAAGACAAAAATTAAAATTTAATGTACCTTTCTATTGGATACATCCAACAGTATTGGACAAGTTCATCAATTTTTGCCTCATGCAGCAAATACACAACTAAGTGGACCATTACATCAAAGAAAGCTGGAGGAAAAATGTTTTTCAACTTGCAGAGGATCACGACAACGTACCTTTCAATTTTTTTCAGTACTTCCAACTTTAATGTCTTGGCACTTAATTCTCCAAAGAAGCAGCCCAACTCAATCAATGTCGTTGATATGTCATCAGTGAGATATCCACGTATTACAACCGGAAGAAGTCGTTGTAAAAGGACATGGCAATCATGGCTCTTCAATCTAGATATTTTTCCATCTTTAATGTTTACACACCAAGATATATTTGATGCATATCCATCTGGGAACTTCACCGATTTAAACCACTCACAAATCCTAATTTGCTCGTTGGATGATAACATATAGCATGCAGGAGGCACGATATATTTATCACTGCTACGTATTAGGTGAAACTCTTTCTGTATTCCCAACTCCTACAAGTCCAACCAGGCTTTAACAGTATCCTTCGTCTTCCCTTCAATGTTCATTAAAGTTTTCAGCACATTATCACAGATGTTCTTCTCGATGTGCATAACATCCAAATTATGCCTCAACTTAAAGGTCTCCTAGTACGGCAACTTAAAAAAATATGCTCTTCTTCGTCCAATTTAACTCCACATTAGTACACTTCCTCTTCTTAGTACTCGATATCTTGCCAAACCTCATTAGTTAGATGAGTGTCAATTGTACTAACACATCTTTCCTAGACAGCAATGGAGGTGATAATCTGTGCTTAATTTTTTCATCAAACAAGTGCTTCTGCCGATTTCGCCAGCCATGTGATGGCGGTAGAAAATAATGATGGCACATGTAACATATCTTCTTTCCATTGGACCAGTGTAGGGAACATGCATCCTTATTGCAAACCGAACATGTCAGATATCCCTTAATGCCCCACCCAAACAAGTTCCTGTATGCAAGAAAGTCATTTATGGTCCACAGTACCGCTACATGCAATTGAAATGTCTCATTCTTAAAGACATCGTATACCTCCACTCCAACCTCCCACAATTCCTTCAACTTGTCCACTAAAAGACGCAAGTACACATCAATTTCATTACCAGGAGACCTCGACCCTGGAATAAGCAACGACAGGAAGATAAATGATTCTATCATACATTTTCACGGTGGAAAGTTATACGGCACAAGCAACACCGGCCATATGCTGTAGACATTACTCATGTCATCGAATGGATTGAAACCGTCGCTAGCCAGCCCAAGTCGTACATTATACGGCTCATTTGTAAACCATTCATGATTGCTATCAAACTCAGCCCAAGTTTGAGAATCTTTCAGATGCCTACATACATTTTCCTCAACAACACTATAATACCCTGACTCGGATTATGGCATGTAAATCGCGGTAGACCAGGTCAAGTAGTGTAACACCAAATTATAACCCAATTTTAAATTCTAAATAAATAATGTGTAGTTTTGTAAGCCTATGATGAGTTTGAACACATGAGTAGAATTACGATCACATCCAAGTATATCGGGATCGCCTGTACGAGGGACCTGGTAGTACAGATACCCGTGTATGCCTCGATAAATATTTGGTAATATATATATATATATATACATATTTGGTAATATATGTGTAGATATATATATATATGTGTGTGTGTGTGTGTGTATAAAAGTATATATATATATATATATGCATACTAATGTAATAAATTATATATATATATATACACACACACAAAGAATACACAAAGTGTGTGTGTGTGCAGCATGCATGCATGCAAAGTGGTAACCCTCACACACACAGCCGACACTGTGTGTGTGAGAAAGAGTGTGTGAGTGTGTGTATTTTATCTATAATATAATATATATGAAAATATCTTGATTTAAGGAAAATTAAAGATTAATAGGTGTCAAGCCACCAAAAATCAAGCATAAAGCAGTCCAAACTTGCGGTAGAAATGGGAGCAAGAAAGAGAAAAATAGTGGCTGCAAGTGGGGGGCAACTGGATGAAAATTTCTCTATATATAGAGTTGCTCAATTAGAGAAATTCATAAACAATTGAAGGAAACCAAGAAGCAGAGAGCAATTCTGAGATCCAGAAGTGAAGAAGAAGAAGAAAAATCAAAAGAAATGAGTGGGAAACTGTGAGCCAAAAGCTCACATGGGTGAGTGAAATTTCCCTTCTGTTTTTAATTTTTCCAAGCATATTTTGTAATACCCCAAAAAATCTGATATAACCCGAACTACACCCCGATTTAAGGAAAATAGGTTCTGCGAAGATAATGATTCGAAATAGCTCAAAATATAGTGAGCCATTATTGGATTAATTATTAGAAAATATGAAATTCCCGGCTTTATCGGCATGTTATAGTTTAATATTTTATAGAATGAAATATTAAACTATTACAGTGAAATAATTATGAAAATTTTGTGGGGAAGACTAAGGCACCCAATGTCGATAAAATGTATATTGATCATTCCGAGCCTTGGTTTTAAGTCAAATTATCGACATGCCATAAATTACGAAATTATAAAAGAAAATACGGATATATATATATATATATATATATATATATTATTAAATAATTGTACATATTACGTGTATGTGTATAAATAAAGACAAATAAATATATAGTGTACGGCAAACATAAAATATAATATATATCTATAGATCGCTAGATTATTTGAGAAGCTTCTTGAAGAAGCTGAAAGCAGAAGGGAGTAGAGAGAAAAGAGGAGCAGCCGAAGCTGCTAGAAGGGGAGGTCGATGAAGAAAAGAGGGAAATTTGGAAGCTTCTAGAGGAGGAGAATTCTAGGCGTTGCAGCAGAATAACGAAAGTATGAGAAAAGCCTTGAAAGTTCGAGGCGGAGCACTTAGCGTTGATATCCAGAACAGAGAAAGACGCGAGGCAAGTGCTCCGTGGGTTCGAGAACTCATTGGAGATTAGAAATTGGTCAAGATCAGGATTTGGCAAAAGGGTAACTCGCATCTCTCTCGCTCTCACATCCTCCTCATCGCCACCATTAGCGTCTCATCTCTCCATGTTGGGTAAAGAGTGGCAAACGATGTGATTGATTGGAAATAGATTTTTGGGCGATATGTAAATATATTGTGTTGTTGGTAGTGGTGCTGAATTGGAGGAGCAATAGCTTGATTTGTTTGTGGTTTGAATTAAGAAAGTCGGTGTGCAGAGAAGCTGCTGGAAGTGGCTGGATTTGGGTGTGGGTGTTAAACGAATCAGGAAATAGAAACAGGGAGAGAGCGGCAGTAGCGGTGCAGAAATGGGAGAAGTTGCAGCAGGGGTATGTGTATGTATATACGTGTGTACGTGTTGGTGCAGCAGTGTAGTGGTGCGGCAGGTGGTATGTATATATATATGTGTGTGTGTGTGGGTGATGTTGCGGTTTTGTGGGGTTCCTCTGTTTCTGCCCCTTCCAATTGAAAACAGGGGTTTCTACTGGAGTGCGATAAGAGGGCGATGACGATGTTGCGACAGTAGTGGATGGGTTCCATGATGCATATGGGTGGCCACAAATTCTGCAATTCAAGGAAAGAAACCAGCAATAGCAGAAATGTTCCGGCAACAAGAAAAGAAGCAGCGAAGGAAGCCACGACAGTAGAAAATGAGACGCTGAACAGATGAGATTTTAGATGGTCTCAGATTCAGGTGCGTCTGATTAGAACCTTGCCATCTCTGCTGATAACGATTGCTGTGAGAATGGAAAAATAAAGGTTTCAGACTTTGGATTGAGCGCTCTTGCTAAATATAAACATCAAGATGGGCTGCTCCATACAACCTGTGGGACCCCTGCCTATGTTGCTCCAGAAGTGAATCATAGAAAAGGCTAGGAAGAATCCAAAGCTGATATCTGGTCATGTGAGGTGATCTTATATGTTCTATTGGTTGGCAAATCAGGTCTGACCAGAGCAGCTTGTTGTGAAAAGGAGAGGGCTTTGGCAAGATTAGGCATCTAATGTAAAGAAAGCAGATTTTTGGGAGGCAGTTTCATACTTGTGATTTTGTGCTTGATCATCAATCTGTTTCACGACAGCAGGCTATTGTTGTTTATCACAAGAATGGGAGCATCTGTGTAATTGATTTGGGATCTGCACATGGAACATTTGTTGCAAATGAGTGAATGCTTTGAAGCGAGCATAAATACTAGGTGTTGGGCAAGTTCACAGGGGAAGCTTATTGTGTTTGGGTATCCTTTTCAAGTTGATTTGGCCCTTCAAAGGAACATGCAGGTTATTGGCAGGAGATTATTGAGGGCAATTTAAGAGATAGGTGCTTCAAGATAAAGGCAATTCCTGAAGAGAGTGCCAACATAGTTGCAATCAATTAGCTTGATGCTATGGGTTTTGACTTTACTTGTAGTAATCGGAGCTACTGATTTGGAAGACTCCGCACAGTAATCTGATGAGAGGAAGGGAAGTTCTTCATTATCTGATGGATGGGATGATAAAGGGACAGAATCTGTCAGGACCATCATCTGCTTGGGGGAAAAAGGCTGAAAAAGCTGATCAAACTAAATTTAAAATGGCTGGCCGACTCGATCAACCTGTCGGTGTGTTTCTTCAACTGCTGAACCGTGGACTGAAGATCAACCTCAAACTTTAGATGCACAACAATTTGGTTCACGTTTGACTGCAATTCTCCAAAGGTTGGATATGTTCACATCTAAGGAGCATGATCTACTGGATGTTAAATCAATTATGATGGCTATCAGAAGGATAATGCCTAGGATATGCATGGACGTGGCCAACGACGCATCTAGAGGATATCTGTGAATGGAGATAAGCGTGATATTCAGGTGAGGAACTCGAATTCCTAACTTGGTGTATATTTTCTGCTCTATCTAGATTCATATACTATACTGCTCTATATGCTGAACTGTTTTTATACACTGTACTGTTTTGATGCATATGCTTTCATGCATACTCTTTGTACTGCATTACATATGGGATGATTCGATTCTATCCTGCCTTTGATATGTCCCGTTCTGATTCTGTTCAGGTCTGTTCTGTCCTGTTATACGCCATTTGGAGTCTGTTTTGATTTTGTTTTGAGATGTTGTGTCTACTCTAGGCCCACCACAAGATTGAGCGGTTTTATGCCAGAGCACGACCCAGAGGGTAGAGGCCCCACGAGTAGTCCGCTTATGGGCAGCTGGGAAGGCTCATCTGTATGATTGGCATTTTGTTCTGTTTCTGTCCCTCTCAATTCTGTTCTGTTCCGCTCTGATACTGACCCCAGAGGGTAGAGGCCTCACGAGTCGTCCGCTTATGGGCAGCTGGGGAAGGTTCAGGCATTTGATGCTATGCCCTTGATTGATTGGTATTCTGTTCAGTTCAGTTCTATTCAGTTCTGATCTGTTTTGTCCATTCTGTTCTGTTTGATCTGATCTGTTCTGTTTTGTTCTGATCTGATCTATTTGAGCTGCATTTGTTCTACATAAGCTACATTGTTCTATTTGAGCTGCATTTGGAGCATACATGTATATATGAACTGGTTTTGAAACCCATGGTAGGAACCTATGTTACTCATTGAGCTTGTTTAAGCTCATTCCATTTATTTAACATTTTTTAGGATACAACTCCATTAGATTAGAAAGCACAAGGACATGATACGTGTAGACTGAAAGGCATTCCCAAGTGAGGATCTGATGGTAATAAAATGTGGAGATTTGGGTTCTGATGGATTGACTCTAGCTATTCAGGTGAGTGTGATGATATAGTTGACTTTATTCATGTACAATAGATATGTAAGGACATGGCTCATGGTAATGGTACTCTGGAGAAATTTGATATGCTCTGTGTTATATATCTGTTATAGACTTGCTCTGTGGTACATACGTATGTGGTATATAAATGAATTGCATTCCTGAGATAAAAATAGTTTTAAATTCTGCTGCTCTGACCCTACATTTGGAATGCAATTCATGGTAAAGTTCAGAAATTTGCCTTTGGTTGGTCGCATTGTCGGCGATAAAACCGGCAAGGCGGCTAACTGGCATCACATCTTCGGCATCCGCGTAGGGTGGGGTGCGGGATGTGACAGATTTGTTTAGTTTTAAATATAGGGTTCGAACAAGCATGAAAAATGATGAATTTAGGAAAAAATCTCAACCCATTTGGCTTAGAAATGAGAAAGAAAGAAGCAGTTACAGGTTTAAGGGAATAATTCGAGTTCTAGGGTTTTTGGGTGTTAAACTTAAATTAAATGGTAAGGAATTAATTGTATAAGGTGTAGAAACAATTAGGAAGAAAAATTACATCAAAATAGTAAGGAAATCATAGTGAATTAGAGCTCGCTAGAAAATCGCATGTTTGGCCGGAGCTACTATTTTTGCCTATTCGTAGAGTTCGGTGGGTCTAAATGGAAATCTAGGGTTGGCAATGTGATCCTCATGAAATTTAAAGGAGGACCACATTGGGTTTGG
The DNA here is from genome assembly GCA_008638375.1 of Nyssa sinensis. Classification (NCBI taxonomy): domain Eukaryota; kingdom Viridiplantae; phylum Streptophyta; class Magnoliopsida; order Cornales; family Nyssaceae; genus Nyssa; species Nyssa sinensis. The sequence continues at coordinate 36,975,869 of CM018031.1, forward strand.
GGGAGAAAATGGCCGAAAAAAGTTGGCCATCGCCGAAAAAGACGACGGAGACCCACCGAAAGCCTACTGAAAAACTAAGGAAGAAGGTGAACAGTGGTTTCTTAAACGGCGCCGTGTTGATGTGTTTTGCCTTGAAACTACGTCGTTTAGTATCGGAATGTTTTAAATTTAAAATCAGATCGGGGCTGTTTGGTTCTAAGAGTAAGAAATTGAAATTAAATTGAAAACTGAATTAGGATAGCTTATCCTTAAATTGTCCTTATCCACTGTTTGGATAACCTGATTTAGGATAGCAAAAATCAGAAATTCTGATTTAGCCTATGAATAGAGAAATTTTAAAAGTAAACCTAGACTTATAATAATTGTGAAATGACCCTAGAATAAAATATTAATTTAATTAAGTAATTAAAATAAAGAGAAATTATGAAAATGTCCCTAAGTCAAAAAGGAGTCAAACGAACTCCGATTGAAGTAAAAGAATAGTGAATTTGTATTATTTTGAACATTCCAGACTCAACGGTGGAGTCCGATTTATCAAAAGAGGTCTCAAGAAGTAAGAACCCATAAAAGTGCAAAATAATCATTTTTCTCTTTATAGTACAGATGTTTGAATCGAATTTCGCAAAAGCCTAAACCGACTTTTTTTTACATTCCGGATTCAATGATAGAGTCTATTTAAGTAAAAGAGATACTTATAGTAAAGAGACATAAAATTTGATGAATAGCATAGTTCAGGTAACTATAAACTGAGATACGTTTTCTAAATTTTAAGAGCACTGAAAGGCAAGGAGAAAGTAATTTGACCTTTTATAGCAATACAGTAAGAAGTAAGTAAATATCTGATCTCTGCATGTGATACTTCTAACCATGTCAACAGTTTTTCATATGCTATCTATTGTATTCTATACATGTCAGAAAGTTATTGAGTCCACATTCGATATTATTCTATCATGTGGAAAGTTTTTATGTGACTACCATATATCTCGATCATGACTTTATACACTTGTGCACAGATTCATTGTACATTTGTACTTAGGGCCAAAAGGGGCCAACTAGTTATATTCTCACTACTGAGAACAATTATATTCCACATTATATTCTTTGTGGAGATAACATGATCTTGATATATTATTATAGCCAGATTTGTGCTCAATCACAAACTCCATCTAATGCTTACTATGACCTATGGGTCAAGTTCCAAAAGGGGAATACTAGTTACATTGCTATACAAGGCATGGGATGTAGAGTTACCACAGAGCTCTGAGTGCTATTTGAGGGCCCTGGTTAGGGAAATCGCCTGAATGAGTACTCTAGAGGGGCAGCCGTGCCCCGAATTACAGTGCATCCACTTTTGTTGTTATCACTATCAGTTATTGTACTTCATAGCTTGATCATATTATATCCTTATGAATGATCATGAGATTTCACAGCTTTATATTGAGTGCTTACGATTATGCTTAAGACAGCTCATGACTGTAGCAGTATGATATTTGTTACCATATCAGATTTCCATTGTTTTTTATCATTTGTGCTTCTACCATTTGATATACATTATGAGTCCTATATTACTTGACTGGCTATCATATTGCATTTATCCTCGTCTTTCTTGGATTATGCCTTTTTATATACACTTGTACACATGGCAGAGGAAAGGATGACCACTTACTGAGTTTTCATAGCTCATACAGATACTACTTACATTTTTAAGCACAGATATTGAGAACAGACGATAAAGCTTGCTAACTTAGAGCTGGACATTACTTTTTGAAGTTACAAGTGTAATATTCAGTATAGTCTTATAGTTCTCCCATGTCATCCACGTCTTGGGGATGTACAGTAGTTAAAGAATTTTAAAGTCTATATTTTAAGAACCATATATATATATATATATACGACATGCAACTTTTATATTTTAAGTCTTCCGCTGTTTATATTATGATAATTGTTGCATGTTAATAGCATTGCTTGTGTAGCAAGTTTTAGATGAGATCCGGTTCGACAAAAGGGTTAGATCAGGGTCATGGTTCTAGATCTGCATAGGGTGGGTCTCAGGTCATGACAAATACGCTTCCATCGCATCTCTTCTGCCATCTTCTAAGACATGTATAACTTTTGTAACCTCAGTTTTAAGGGAAAATATCTCAGCACCTTGTGCGAAATTGTTTTGCTCTTTCCTTCATTCACCTTGTACCTAGGTTCGTGGCATACTGTACACTCCATACATTGTTCAGTCTCCTTCCAAAATAACATGCAATCGTTTTTGCAAGCATGTATGGGAATATACACGAGGCCCAAATCTTTTAACATTCTTTTCGCCTCGTAATATGATTTTGGAAGGGTTTCCTCAGTAGGAAATATTTCTTTAATCAATTCAATGATCATATTAAATGATTTGTTACTCCATTAGTTGGTCTTAATATGAAAGTGTTTCATAAGAAAATCCAGTTTCAAAAACTTCTCACAACCTGGATATAATGGTTGTCTTGCTTCCCTCAATAAGGAATCAAACGCTTCCGATTGTCCGGTGTCACTCTTGTGACTACAAGCTCCTTGCAAGTCTACCAGCATTGTAGCAAGCCTTCACAACTAACCCCAACATTATCACCTAAGTTATCATTGTTGTCTTCTTCTTCATCCTCACTTACCACTCGTACGCGCATCACGGTCTTTCTCATGAAATTTCTAATATGTATACATCTTGTCCATCCCATGTAGGAGTAGGTGCTCTTTGCTCTCATCTATGTGCATATAATCCCTATTATTGCACCTCTTATATGGACATCTTATCATATTTCTCTCATCTGCAGATGCACGAGCAAACTCAATAAAATCTTTGATCCCCTTCACATACCTTGGCAAATGCCTGCCCCTCAAGTCCATCTAACTCTTATCCATTTTCATCTACCTAATACAAGTTAAGAATTTTGCTCATTATAAATATGAAACATGAATCTTAGCACCTCTAACTTTTCTCTAAAAGGTAAGGTGGTCCTATCCCATTCATGAATGCACAATCTACATTGAAATCAGCAGCAAATCAAATGTTTGATTCCACTCGGAGAAAATTTCGGTAACATCTCCCCATGGTTCTCCAAGTATACGAGATAGACGTTACCACGCCTAAATATATACAGAGAGAACAATAGGAGACTATGTTGAAATTCTCTCATAGTGGAATATTCAAGCATGCGCTATTGATTACAATGCAAATTTATGTATTCCCAAACTGCCCTACTCTGGATAATTTAAGAATCGATTTTCATACACATGAGCCCATTCGTGAATAAATATCACGACAGGATTCACAAGTGGTGAAAATGACTCTCGAACGAGGCTAGGCTTACATGAATGCAATTATACATTGAGTTACATGATCATTTAGTTTTTCTTAGAGTTTAAACTTATTTTTAATTAAATTGTACCTCTTTTCATCTCATCCAAATGAGCACTAAGCTTGATTAACAATAAGAATAGGACAGAAACATAGTTTAATCGTTATACATGCCTGTACTAAAATGTCCCTTAATGATATATTAAGCTAATTCCAAACATGTAATTAAGTAATACACATCACATCAAAGTTGTCCAAACATCATGTCAATTTGGTGTTTGGACACAGACAATTTTCATAACAAATTAGCAAACAGACACAGATACTTTTCATAACATAAGCCTAAATTGATCTGCTAAGCTCCAAAGTTTTCACATAATAATAATAGTCTCAGTTTAAACCTTTCCAATTAAATATCTAATTTTTGCATTTGTCAAGTACCAAAAAAGCACTTAAAAAAGTGTTACCAAACAGACACTAAGTAATTCTATGATAAATATGTTTCTAAGAAGTGATTCTTGGATAAGTAATTTAATGTTTGGATAAATGTTTTAAAAAAATCACATAAAAAATATTAATAAAAGTGATAATGATGTTTTTTTTCCTAGATTATAAAGTGTTTAGGTAATATTTTTATAAGTGATTATGGAAGTTATAATATCATTTTTGCCTTTTAAAATTTATTAAATGGTATGGAATATATTTGGTCATATGTTATATCAAAATAGTTTAAAAAATTATAAAAAAATGCTTTTAGAAACCTTGATGCACACTATTGGAATAGTAACTTTTACATCATAGCTAAATTTTAAAAAGAAGACATTACATTAAAATTGCTTTTAAATGACATAAAGAATAACACGATGTTGGAGTTCTTGTTTTCGGTGTCATGCCAAATTTTGGAGTCGGAGACCCTGATCCGACAGATCCGAGTCTAGTTGAGGTAAGTCTTAACGGGTTCGGATCCGGGTCTAGACCTGTTTAAACTTGACGGGTTCGGGCCCAGATCTTAGAGGATCTACCCAAACCCGACCCGTTGATAGGACTACAACAAACTATGTAGTTCTTGAAACATGTATTTTGTTTTTCTCATAAACATAATTGAATATGATGGTTTCTGTTAATTCTAATGCATATCTGTAAGTAAATAGTGATGCATAATTTGAATATCACGAAATCAAATTTTGGCGGAAACATACTTACCAAAAATAAGAATAATTGGGCCAGTACATATATAACACCAATATTTGTCATTGTAAGTTGCTAATCTCACTTCAATCAAGCCAGGATACACACACTAACACATATTAAGATACACACATATCACTACATGTTCATCATTCAGACAAGGAAGGTTAAATAAATCATGGTACAAATAAATGAATGTGAAGAACAATAAATTATAGAGCAATACAACTAAATAAATGATACATTATAAGTATATACAATCACCCAAACTAAAAAAAAAAGGGAATGAACCATAAGAAACAATTTCAAAGCCAATGTAACTGGCAAAGCCTTTTCTAGGATAAATTTATCCCTTCAACCAAACAAAAATATTTCTTCTTCCATGATCAAATGACCTGCAACTCCTATATAATCCCTTTTTTTTCCAATATAATGTCCACTGATGTGTGAAAATAACTAATAGATTCATTCACACATATAATTTGGTAATTATATATTTTGTTGTATGTGTATATTGTTGTGTATAAAGGCAAAAGGCAAACTGCATGCCCAAAATAAGACTGCCACAGGAAGACACCAATACAAATCAAAACAAAACCAACTAAAAGCTACACATGCAGCAGTAAGGCAAAGCAACAAAAGCAAAGCAAAATAATAGCCTACAGAAACAGAGCATTCCCAGCACCCAAAACAGAACATCTTATTGAAACTAGGAAAATAAATTATATGAACATTTTCTTTACTTAATAGATCATATACAGTAGGCTTATGTTGTTCAAGGAGAGATTACTTACTCTTGCATGCTGCAATGCAAGATCATCCAAACTATATACTCTTTCATGTTACATTGACGCATATATATATATATATATATTCACACATATATATAATTTTTGTGTTTCTTTTGATATATGTTCACGACTTCTTGTCTCCAACAAAAATTAAAAAACACATGCAAAGACCAAATTTTCGTGATAATATGACAAATCCATTTTTAATATGCTCTACAATACATAATTTCATAATCCAATATACATATCATTTCAAAATGGGGGAGTGAGAGAGAGAGAGAGAGAAAGAGTTATCGTCTCAATAGTTGTTGCCAGAAGTCACCATCGCTAGAAAGTGTTCGCCGCCATCAAAGAACCATCTGAGAGAAAGAGAGAGTGAGTGAGAGAGAGAAAACCGCATAGCCGATCGAATGAGATTTGTGTACGATTTGGGAAAAATATTACAGACTTATTAGCGACGTACACAACGCTTCGCTAATAAGTTTTTGTGTGTCGCCAAAAGTATCCAAGACGATGTCATTTTAATTATCAGACTATTAGCGACGCACATTCGTCTGTCACTAATACTCTATACTTTTAGCGACGCACGTGTTCATCACTAAAAGGTGCGTGCCATTTTTTTCACACAGAAAATCATTTTTTTCATCACTTTTAGCGACGTTCCTCACGTGCGTCGCTAATAGTAGCTTTTAGCGACGCTTTTTTGGGCGTTACTAATAATGTGCATCGCTAAAAGTATACATTTTTATAGTGTCTTGTATTATGCTTATTGGAAATTATTGTGGATTATGATGTTTTACTGTCGTTTATATTATTGAGCATTCATGTGCGGTGTGAATTTGAGAAGCTTTGGAGCTATCAATATGGACCTTGATTTAATAATCATAAAACTATGAAAATGGATGGTTTAGAAGTAAAGGGTGTTGGGCTAGAAATTAGTCACATCTTTTGTCTGCTTTTGAGCATGGTAAGATTGTGCTTTACCCAAGGTTTGATTTATGATAGGGATGGTGTCTCCCATCAGCTTTCGAGCCATAAACCCGCGTGTGTGGTCATTTGTTTCCATCAGGGTTAATAGCCCATAAAGCACATGGGCTTACCAGGAGCCAAATTAGATAGATACTTATGGGATTGAGATTATCGAGAGAATGAAATGAGTTGAGTAAGGTTTTATCCATTTTTGTTGTGGATTGAGTTATTTGAGATTATTTTCCTTGACACTCATGTGACATTTCCTTATAATTATTGATGGACTGTTTACTGCCAGATTCTATTACTATGGCAATTGTGGATGGCTGCTTAGCTGTGAATGTATACATTATTCTTGTGGCTTTAAATAGAAAATGGAGGTGCTTCGTGGGATTGGTAAGCTTACACTTACATATTGTGATTAGTAATATGTTTATATACATTGTTATTGTGGCATTAAAACAGGAAATTGAGGTGTTTCGTGAAATTATATGTTTTTACTTATGTTATGTGTCTGACCTCCATATACAGACTACTTGACGATTATTGTGAAACCACATGTAGTGGTACTATACCTTCTTGATGCTTATACTTATGCATGTGCTTGGGCTATGTTGATAGTGTGTACTGGTGATGCAAACAGGAGTTTAGGGTGTGTCTTTTTCAGACTTGCATTAGTTTTTGCACGTTGCTTGCTTGTGTGTTTTGGGAAACCCTACTGAACGTTATAGCTCACCCTTGCTATTCATGGGAATAACAAGTATTGAGTTGATGGAAGACAGGTATGAAGCATTGAGAGATGTGTAACACCATCCAACCCGATTAGTAGAAATGAAGTCACTAATTAAATATTAGGGACTTAAGAAAGTTTGATCAAGATGACGAAGGCTGAAAATAAAACAAATATAAGATGATTAAGAATGGTATGTGAAGGAAATTAAAAATACAAGGCTTCGACTAACGAAGTCGACACGTGAAAAACATAAACAAAATTATAAGTTTTCGATTTATTAAATCGACATGAATAAGAATGCAAGTATAACACTTGACCCAATTAATTAATAGTTAAATTGCTAAATATTAATTAGCGACCCTGAAAAGAATAAATAAGAAAATTAATCGGGATATAAATGAAAACTTCAAAAATAGTTTCGAGACCTTAAATAACGAGGTTGGCTCAGGGGAAAATAAAATAAGGCTACGATTATAAAATCAAAACATGAAGGAGTGAATATTAAATTCAAATTCACAAAAGGGAGGATAATGCAAAAAATTAAAATAAGTAAATTAAGTGTCAAATAAGGCATAAGCACAAAATGGAAAAAATAAGCCCAAATTGAGGCCAAGGGGTTTTGAAACCTTGACCCAAAGTAGGGAAAAAACTTAAACCTAAAAAGATACCAAGTAGGCTGCCAGCACTTTTGTGCTAAATATTACAACTTATAAACATATATACACATTTAAAATAAAACCCCACCTCCCAAATTGGCCAATGGCCATTCATGCAACAAAAATAATTATTTTCTTAAAATAAAATATATGATTATATATAAGTGTTACGTGTGTAAAGTGAAGGGAGATTTAGAAAATCAGACTTGGGGTGTGTGAGTGCTTGGGTAGAGAGAGAAAGTAGAGAGAGAAGAGAGAGAAAGTGAAGAGAAGATAAGAAGAAGAAGAAGAGAAGCAGATAAAGTTCGTGCATGAAGCTACCTTGAGGAATCAGTAGCTTCAAGCTAAAAAGTGAACCTCCATTGAAAGTATAACACACAAAATCCATAATATTCTCTCTCTAAAAAAAATTTCCTATATACAAACTATTTTGAGTTTTTCTCTTCTACATGCATGATATTTAAGTTAGAAATCATGAATAAAGGGTAGAAACTAGACCCTAAACAACCCAAAACCCTAAGGCATGCTCAACCCGCCATTGATGGAGCTTAAAAACTCCACCCAGATATCAAAGTGAGAAATACTTAAAACCAAGAGTTAGAACTTAAAATAGATGTGAGATAGCTCACAAAAACAAGGAGACCCGATCATTAGCCCCAAAAAGCAACCATGAAATATCGAATTACAGAATCGGCCAAAAAGGGCAAATCAATGAACTACGCATTACGCTTTGATTCAAGAACGAGTATTGAAAGCCCCTTAAACAAGGAATAAAACAAGCCAAGACTCACCTAAAATGGTCCAGAAACAAGCTTGAACCGAGCCTGTTACAGACCATGATGATAGTGTGGAAATCTAGTGTTTTGATCCATTTCGATCCATGAAACCAATGCCAAACCTTACCTTGAAGTCCTAGAAACATTTTGGGGTGGAAAGCAAAGAGATTGGGTGACCGAAAATTCACGAAATTGAAGGTTTAAATTTCTGAAAATTAGGGCAACAGTAGCTCTAGGCGTGGGGAAGAAGGTAAATAGTATTGGGTCGGGCTCTGGGTCGGACTCGGGTTGGGCCCCGACCGAAATTAAAATGGATACCCACTTAAGTAATGCTACGTCGTTTTGAGTGATTGTGTTTTAAAAATTAAAACAAATCTGGTCTGTTTGGTTGTAGGGGTAGGGCATCTTATTTGACATCTCTTATTGGAATAAGATAACCTATCCTGTTTTGATCCCCTGTCCACCGTTTGGCCTTGATAAAATCAGGAAAAAAAAAAAAAAAAAACAACAAACAAACAAACAAAGGGGCTATGCCCCTAGGGATTCGAACGCTTGACCTCCACTCGCCTAAGCCCTAAAACAAAACCCCAAGCCATTGAGCCAACACTACTGACCTTGAAAAATGTTAACATGAATAATATATATTATATAATTATATAATTAATTAAATTAATTTAATAATAGTAAAATAATACGAAGTCCAAATAAAATAAGTAAATAGTGTATTTTGACTATTTTGGGCATTCTGAATCCAATGACGGGATCCGTTTCACGAGACCGGACTCCAAAAAATTAAGACACGTAAAAGTGTAAATTACCAAATTGCCCCTAATATGCCCAAAGCCAAATAAAAATCTGAGAGGGTCTAAATTGACTTTCTTCGACATTCCGGACCCAATGGTGAGGTCCATAATACCAAAATAGGTAATGAAAAATAAGTCACATGAGAAATAAAATTATTTAAATTACCACAAGTAGGCCGGTTAAAATGGATAAGACCAGTTCTAGGAATTTAGGATACGACGGGTCTAAAATTTAAAGAAGAGCATCAAATTAGAGATGATTTGAAGTGAATGGGGAATTAATTGAAGTCTTGATGAATTTGATTTTTTAGAATTTCGAGGGCAAAGGGAAAGCCCATCAATAGTGTTGACCTGGGAAAACAAGGTGAGTAATCCTGTACTTTGAACTGGAGGTTTTTAATCTCCAAGGATTCTGAAGTAATTTGAAGTTTAAAATTTTTGAAGTATTATGAGTTCAATTCCTGAAGTGTTTTAAATTCAATTCTGTATTTATATGACTCTTGTTTTAAATATTATTGCTCCTTTTTTGAAAACTCTATTGTGACATGCAAGTTAACTTGTTGATATTACTAACCTTCTGTAAGTTTATGTTCCAGCATATCCACATTAATTGCAAAAATTTATTAAATGCCTCTTTGAAAATAAATTCCTTCATTTTGATATGTTTTAAAAATTCCTGTACGTTGTGATTAAATACTCTGATGCTTATATTTCAAATGTTCAAACTATTGTATTCCAAGCATTGACGACTCTGTTAAAATGTTCTCATTTTAAAACACTCATGAAAAGCCTCTTTTTAAAGAAGTCATATTTTAATACTCATGGAAAAACAACATTTTGAATAAACTACATGTTAATACTCCTTAAAAGCATTTATTTGAAAAGTCATATTTCAAACGCTCATGAAAAGCATATATATATTTGAAGAAATCATATTTTTAATGCTCATGAAAAGTATTTATTTGAAGAAGCCATATTTCGATGCTCTTTGAAAAGCATCTATTGAAAAAGCCATGTTTTGAATGCTCATAAAAAGCATTTTTTTCAAAGAAGTCATATTTTTAAATGCATATGAAAAGCATTTATTTGAAAAATGTATTTCGATGCTCTTGAAAAACATCTATTGAAGAAGTTAAAGTTTTAAAGGCTTTTGAAAAGCATCCTACTAGGAGGTTATTTTTAAATGCTCTTACATAGTATCTGATATACCACAAAATGACAGACCAATCCTCATGCGACACGTGTGTCAATAGATCAATTAGGGGCTCAGTCATCCAAAGTATGCCGAGCATTCAGAGCAGACCTACAAAACTTAAAGGGCCGAGCACATACCTACAGAGCAGAGCTACGGAGCCTACAGGTCCGAGCACGGACCTCCAGAGCACTCTCCACTATTTAGAACTCATCACCGCCTTAATATCTGCCGAGCAGGGAATAAGGAAATAGTCTCCTACAAGGAAACTGACACACATGGTTATCTTTATTTTGATACAATGTCCAACATAGAAACTACTATCTCTGATGATCAAATCCCTACTTTCATGGCTCCAAATCCTAATCAACTTAGGAAAGCCCCCATCTATAAATTAAATCCCTAAAGGTACGCTTTATTTTCTATGCTCATTCTTTGGCTTACATTATAGTCTTTTTAATTCAGTTTATTAACTTAAACATCGGAGCGGCTACCGCAGGAGCCAATCCGGTAGTCCTCTGATTGTCTTCTTGAGTGTTCTTCAGGTCGCAGAAGGTCAAAATCAGCTACAGCCAAAAAGTGCAGCATCAGTTTGGCGCCGTCTGTGGGAATCGACAACAATCTCCAAGTGCTCTACTTACCTATAAACTTATTTTCCTTCTTATTGGAGAACGATGGCACCCAATCTCCGACCAAGGAAGAACTGCTCGAAATACACAAAACCCTCAACGTCGATCGCCTGCCGGACGAAGAAGAGGACAGACAGCTGATCTCGTGTGGCGGGAGCTTGAGTCAGTCAAGCGACATAACCATCTCATGCAAGAACAGCTTCTAGCCATGTCTAGAACTTTGGCAATCCTTACGCAAAATCAGGGGACAAATCCTCCAAATCCACCGATCAACATTGCTATTTAGGGGACTCAACCCCCTATTATCACTACGGATGAAGGGCCCCATAAAGAGGCTCCCAACCATCGGCCTGTACACCCCCAAGGAGCTACTCACATCGGCAGAGATCCTCAGCCGTCGGCGGCCACAGGTTGGGGAACGCCAGCCTTTGTTCCAAATGTCCATTATCGGAGCACCACCAGGGCTCTAACTCCTAGGGCTTCAGGAGCAAACCCAACACCTCTAGAGACTCAACCTCATGCGGTTCCAGTTTTCCCAGGTCAGGAGCACCGGAACCCTCTTCCATCTAAGGGACTTGCCCATCCCGTTTACATGGGAGCCGAAGTCGTAAGGCAAAATTCTCTAGGAGTCCCGCCTAGGGACCCACACAGAGCTGAAGAGGTGGCGGAATCCATGGACCGAACTGTTGTTATGAGAGGTGCTCAAAATCCTCCAGAGCAGGACGAGCTGGCTAGGCTGCTCGGAAGGCTTGCCACACCATTCACTTCTGCCATTATGTCGAAAGAGAGACCAAGAAAGTTTTTTGTACCAAAGTTCACCCTATATGATGGGACTGCTGATCCAGGGGACCATCTGTCACATTACTAGCACACAATGGCTCTATACGAGGCCTCGGATGCCTTCATGTGCCGTACCTTTATTACCAGTCTGAAGGGTACCGCTCTGAAGTGGTTTCACCACCTCCTACTGAACTCAGTCACTAGCTTTTATGAGCTCGGTAGGCGATTTCTAGAGAGGTTCATGACCAGCAGAAGGTTGAGGAAGGGACCTGAATTCCTGTTGAACGTTAAGCAGACCAAGGAGGAGACCCTCAAAGCTTACATCGCGCACTGCAATGCCGAACTTACCGAAGTTACAAACTACAGCCCGAGCTTCCTAGTAGCCGCTCTGACTACTGGCCTTGCTTAGGGAGGTTTTACGGATTCTCTAACGAAAAGTCCCCTTGCCGACATGGCAGCTCTCATGGATCGAGCCAGGAAATACATCAATTTGGAGGAAGCAAAAATACCTCCCAAAAGATTAAAGAGCAAGCCCAGAAGGATGACATAAAGAAGGACAGCCAGAAAAAGGACGATCAAAAAAAGGAGTCGAATACAGCCAGGAAAAGGGATAGAAGCCCTAGAAAAGAGAGGGGTGCCCAGAACCCCACTCAATGCTACCCCTAGGGGATTCGCCAGCTTCACTCCGTTGAACACCTCTCCGAATCAAATACTTCGGCAGGTTCGATGTCGGGGGAATCTGAGGTGGCCGGAACCTCTGAGAGGAGATCCAAACCTCCGAGATCAGACCAAGTACTATGACTTCCACAAAGACCATAGGCACACAACTAATACATGTCAGGCCCTCATACATGAAATTGAGCATCTCATAAGGAGAGATCGTTTGCAGGAATACATCAAACAAGATGGAGGGCAGAACCCCGGCAATGAAAGGCCCCAACAGGGGAGACCTTACCAAAAGCCTGAACAGAGACAAGAACAAGGACGAAGCGAACCTTAGCGACAGAATAATAAGGTTATCTTTGTCCTTCATGCTGACATCTCGACAATAGAGACCTCTAACAGAGCACAAAAATGGTATGTTCGGGAGGCCAGAACTACTCCCACCATCCTAACGATCTCCCATATCGAGAAGAGGATGAAACCAGTGCCTGAAATCCAGTTCATGGAGCAAGATCTTGCTAGGGTACATTGTCCTCACAATAATGCCCTCGTCATCTCTCTCAAAATTGCCAACTTCGAGATCCGAAGAGTTTTAATGGACATTAGGAGCTCTGCAAATGTTTTATTCTACGAGCCCCTCAAATTGATAAAGCTTAATCCAGTGACGTCAAACCCACAGCCGTGATCATGGTAGGATTTGATGGAATCTCAACACTCCACTAGGAAGGATTGACCTCCCTACTACAGAAGGGGAGGAAGACAAACAAAAGACCACTATGACAGAGTACATGGTCCTGAACGCCAATTCCTCTTACAATGTCATGATTGGGAGACCATGGCTACATCAGATGGGAGCAGTCACTTTAACCTTCCACCAGTGCTTAAAGTATGTCCACAATCAGGCCGTCTATTCTATTAGAGGGTGTTAACCAACCTCTAGGGAGTGTCATGCTCTCGCTCTCAAAGAGAAAGCTCCCAAATAGCAATTACAGCATGCCCGTGAATGCGTGGAACCAATCCTTTCCCACTTTCACAAGGCAGAAGATTGCCCTTCCGGAATCGACGAGCCATTAAGCCCTAGAGGAAGGGACAGCAGGGCCAAGCCCATAAGGGAACCCATCAAAGTACTGGTCAGCTTGGAATCGCTAGGGCGCTATCTGTAAATAGGTCCAGACCTGACATTTGCCGAGCATGATGAAATAATCAGGTTCCTAAAAAACAACCTCTCCGTGTTTGCCTAGAAAACAAAGGACATGGAGGGAATAGACCCAGGCCTCATTACCCATAAACTGATGGTAGATCCAAATCACCCACCAGTGAGACAAAAAATGAGGCCACTCGCTCTAGAGCGGCATCGGGTCATCAATGAGGAGGTCCAAAGGCTGCTTGAGGACAAGATGATACGAGAGGTATTCTACCCTGACTGGTTGGCCAATACCATTCTGGTCAAGAAGAAAAATGGCAAGTGGAGAGTCTGCGTTGACTACACAGACCTCAACAAAGCCTGTCCCAAGGATATCTTCCCTCTGCCAAGAATAGATCAGCTAGTCGATGCTACTGCAGGGCACGAACTCATGAGCTTCATAGATGCCTATTCAGGATATAACCAAATCCAGATGTACCCTCCAGATCAGGAGAAAATAGCGTTCATAACCGAACGAGGTCTCTATTGCTACAGAGTGATGTCGTTCGGTCTAAAGAATACTGGGGGCACATATCAACGTCTCGTCAATAAGATGTTTAGCCCTCTGCTCGGCAATACCATGGAAGTCTACATCAACGACATGCTAGTCAAAAGGTTACAAAAGGGCAACCACCTCTGGCACTTAGCTCAGACGTTTGACATCCTGAAGCAGCATAAGATGAAACTGAATCCTTCGAAGTGTACGTTTGGAGTGACAAAGGGAAAATTCCTAGGGTATATTGTTTCATAAAGAGGCATTGAAGCAGACCCCACTCAGATCAGGGCTCTGACTGAGCTGGAGTCACCAAAAACAAAGAAGGACATTCAGGCTCTAAATGGCAGAATTGCAGCCTTGAGCAAATTTATTTCCAAATCCACTAACCATTGTCTACCATTCTTCAAAGCCTTAAAAGGCAACAGAGCTCTACAGTGGACAGAGGAGTGCGAGAAGGCCTTCCAAGAGCTAAAGGAATATCTAGCCTCGCCTGAACTCCTATCAAAGCGAGTCCACGAAGAAAAATTGGTTCTCTACCTTGCAGTCTCTGAAACGCTATCAGTTCAGTACTGGTCAAGCAGCATAAGGGAGTCCTAGAAGCCTATATTTTATGTCAGCAGAGCATTGTTAGACACAGAAAAAAAGGTATCCTAAAATTGAAAAGCTGGCTCTTACACTAATAATCTCAACACGAAATTTCAGACCCTACTTTCAAGCCCATCCTATCGAGATCCCCACTGCTTACCTCCTAAAGTCCGTACTAAGAAAGCCTGAAGTATCAGGGCGACTAGTCAAATGGTCAGTAGAACTAGGGGAATTCGACATATCTTACGTCCCGCGAATCTTTGTCAAAGGTCAAGCCTTGGCCGATTTTGTTGCCGAATTCACCCCAGCATTGCAGGACAAGGCCCAACTCTTTGAAAACTCAGAAACATGGTAACTCTATACTGATGGATCTTCTACTGACCACGGTTCTGGTGTGGGCCTAGTATAACAATCTCCTGATGGGCTCATAGTGGAGAAGGCAGTTAGCTTGGGGTTCCGAGCCTCCAACAATGAAGCAGAATATGAAGCCCTTGTCTTGGGAATGAAGCTAGCTCTGGAATGCGAGGCGCAGAACCTCGAAGTTTTCTCTGATTCCCAACTGGTGGTAAGCCAAGTTCTGGGAGAAGTTGCCACTCAAGACGATCGGATGCTTCGATAATTAGAACTTGTCAACTCATTAAAACAATCTTTCCAAACATTCTCCATCTAGAAGATAGAAAGAGGCCAGAACTGCAGAGCTGATGCTTTGGCAAACATGGCATCTCACCTAGATTCAAGGGGTGATTCTATGATAAAAATCTTCCATCAACCAAAACCAGACATTGAGGACGTCCAAGTAGCCCAAGTTACCAAACAGCCTCAAAACTAGATGACCCCCATCTTCCAGTACTTAGAAGGAAGACTCCTCCATAAGGACAAGAACAAAGCCAAACGAATCCGAATTAAGGCGGCTCAGTATCTAATCCTGAATGGCAAGCTTTACAAAAGGTCATACTCTCAACCTCTACTGAGGTGTCTTGCTCCAAAAGAATCTCAGTATGTCCTGGCAGAAATACACGAGGGAATATGCAAAAATCATAACGGGGGAAAAACCATTGCCCACAGAGCTTTGACACAAGGCTACTACTGGTCTGGTATGTTGAAGCAGGTTAAGGAATACGTCCGAAAGTGTGACAAATGCCAAAGGTTTGCTCCCTACCAACACCATCCCCACCACGAGCTCATTCCTATTGCCAGCCCATGGCCCTTTGTTCAGTGGGGAATGGATATCATAGGCCCATTACCTAAGGCCACACCGAATAGGAAATATCTTCTAGTGGCCATTGACTATTTTTTCCAAATGGGCAGAAGTAGAGCCTCTAACACGCATTACTGAGAAAGAAGTCAAGAGCTTCGTTTAGAAAAACATCGTCTGTAGGTTCGGCATACCGCGTGTAATCATCTCAAACAATGGTACACAATTTACTGGCAAAGCCTTCAAGAAATTCTACCAAGATTTAGGTATCAGTCAGCATTTCTCCTCTTCTGGTCCATCCCCAAGCTAATGGGCAAGCAGAAGTCACCAATCGGACAATCCTTGATGCCCTTAAGAAGAGGTTGGAAGAAGCCAAGGGAAGATGGGTCGAAGAACTCCCTGGTGTGCTCTGGGCTTACAGAACAACTGGAAGAACTCTAACCTCTAAAACTCCCTTTTCACTTGCTTACGGAACCGAGGCAGTTATTCCAGTAGAGATCGGTATGCCAACCCTGAGGACTGAAGCTTTCGACCAGGAGTCTAATCATCAGCAGTTGGCAGAAAATTTAGACTTACTTGCAGAAAAGAGGGATCAAGCTAGGATCAGGACGGAAGCGTACCAGCAAAGGATGGCTAACAACTCTAAATTGGGGCTCAAGCCTGTCAACTTTCAAGTTGGAGACCTCGTTTTAAGAAGGGTTTTTCCAAACACCAAGGATCCCGCAATAGGAAAATTATCACCCAATTGGGAAGGCCCCTACAGAGTGACAAAAATTGTCAGGCCTACCACTTACTGGCTAGAAGGCATTAATGGGAAACCTGTTCCCAGACCTTGGAACATAGAAAATTTGCGGAAGTATTATCAATAAAGAAATTTTTTCTTTGAAAAACTCTTTGAAGTATTCCCGTCAAATGTACAGACCTTATGGTCTAGTCCATCAAATGCACAGACCTCATGGTCTGGTCCTATCAAATGTACAGACTTATAGTCTGGTCCACCAAATGCACAGACCTCATGGTCTGGTCCACCAAATGTACAGACCTCATGGTCTGGTCCATCAAATGTACAGACCTCATAGTCTGGTCCATCAAATGTACAGACTTCTAGTTTGGTCCATCAAATGTATAGACTTCTAGTCTGGTCCACCAAATGCACAGACCTTATGGTCTGGTCCACCAAATGCATAGACTTCATGGTCTAGTTCATCAAATGTACAGACCTTCGGGTCTGGTCCAAAACAAAGAGCCTGATTTGCTCAATTGATTTCTGGATATTCTCAATCCAATTATTTGCACAAGTCTCTGGGCTCGGCAAGCATAGTTATTACTACAGTTACTCAAATTATTGCAGGTTACTATACTCAAAAAGACTATTCTATAGAGCTGATCTGAATAGAGTATGAGCAATTCGGATTTCATTAAGGACAAACTCACCCACTACCGTGCAGTCGTAACTTAATATATCACCAAGAAAACTTAGCTCGCAGAATTTGCAAAGTATTTCAGTTTGGAGGAGGCGCAGATATTATGAAAATCTATCTATGCAAATGGAACCATTGACAAAAAGCAATTGGCAACAGTGCTTAGAAAAATGTGCTAGCTCGGGAGGAACACAGTTTATTGAAAAGGAGAGGAACTCTGTTTTATTGATAATCCATGAAAAAGTTACATCAGAACGAATGAGTCAACAGAGAGACAAACTACGATTCTAAAGCTACAATAATTTTGGACAAGTCGTATTTCGATTTTATGCCATCATGGCCTTCTTCCTCTAGCTCCTCTAAAGTCAAGGGTCCAGGGTCCCAAGACACCATTATTGTCGCCACCGGCTCCTATTTGAAGGGAAGGAACCCCTGAACCCCAATCTGCATCACCGCCTGCCCTGGACACCAATATAGAAGGATGACTCCGGGGCTCACGACACCTTCATTCTCCGCTTTCACTCTCCTCAAATTCAGTATGGCACCTTGGCCGGCTTGTGCAAGGGTCTCTGCCAAGGAAAGAAGGGGAGGAGGCATCTCCTTATCATCTTCATCATCAATGCTCCAAGCCTCGATTGAATCAAGGAGGGCCCGCCTCCATGAAGGGGAATCCTTATCAGATGCTAAGATGGACGAAAAGATCTTCGTCTTCTTTTTTCTTCCCATAGGAACCAAGGTAAAAGGGTGGGCTATCCTTAGCCACAATTTGATCACACCCAACTCAAACTGAGGATCGTCAATCACCTCCGGATGACAGTAACTTCTATAGCAATTCAATTCCCCTTAATAGGGAAACATCATGAAAATAGACAATAAGAAGAATGGGCGTGTAAGCTCCCCCTCTCTCCCCTATATATTGATCCTTGAAAAGAAAGAGTCATCCATCCAAACCGTCGAGATAGTTTGGGAAAAGAGTGGCCTCGAAAGCCCCAAATGAAGGGAGCGTAACAAATGATGTGATGAACCATCATCTTATAAGATTAAAAGATGGAACGCTTAAGTCTTCTTGAGCCTATAGCCTAAGTTACACACTAAAGCTCTAACTAAGGCTTGGGGGGGGGGGGGGGAGTAGCTGATATAACACAAAACGACAGACCAATCCTCATACGACACGTGTGTCAACAAATTAATTAGGGGTTCAGTCATCCAAAGCATGCCGAGCATTAAAAGCAGACCTACAAAACTTAAAGGGTCGAGCACACGCCTACAGAGTAGGGCTACGGAGCCTACAGGTCTGAGCGCGGACCTCCAGAGCACTCTCCGCTATTCAAAACTCATCACTGCCTTAATATCTGCCGAGTAGGGAATAAGGAAATAGTCTCCTAAAAGGAAACTGCCACACATGGTTATCTCTATTTTGATACAATGTCCAACATGGAAACTATTATCTTCGATGATCAAATCCCTACTTTCATGGCTCAAAATCCTAATCAACTTAGGAAAGCCCCCATCTATAAATTAAATCCTAGAGGTACGCTTTATTTTCTATGCTCATTCTTTGGCTTACATTACAGTCTTTTTAATTCAGTTTATTAACTTAAACATCGGAGCGGCTACCACTGGAGCCAATCTGGTGGTCTTGTGATCGTCTTCTTAAGTGTTCTTTATGTCGCAGAAGGTCAAAGTCAGCTACAGCCAAAAAGTGCAACATCAATATCTATTTGAAAAGAAATGTTTTCCAACCTCTTATTTGTGAACTGGTAATTTAAGATAAATTGTGCATAAGCATTACGTGTGATATTGGGTTCCTTCGGAACGCAATTGACATGAAGAATGCCAGGTAGCAGGATCTGATCCCCTAGGCATGAGATATCTCTACGAGAAGTAAAACTGGAGTCTTGTTCGAAATAGATTTCCACCTAATCAAAGTGATAAGATGATGAATGCGAGCAGAAATGGTAGCAAGATCTGATCCCCCATTTCTAAACACAATGACGGGTAATGAATCCATGAACAAAGTTTTCATGTTTTCACAAGAAATGGCATAAGGTTTTCAAAACCTCCATTTACATGAAAAAGTATTTGTTTTAAAGGAAATGACCCATTTTTTTTAAAATAACAAAGGGTCATGTATAAGAAAAAGGATTTTTATGCATCCTGTTTACAAGTAAATGTTTTAAACATTTATGGCCACCAAATGGTCAATCTGTACGTGTTACAAGTTTAAATTGCATGCCCCACTCAAATGATTTTAAATGCTTCACGTTACGTGATCTTTTGAAGTTCCTTGTACTTGCATACGTGAAATATTTGTTTTACTCAAATGCTTTAAATGCTTCATGTTACATGTTTTGAAGTTTCCTATATTCTGTATCCGAAGTATATGTACAATTGGTAGTGTATGTTTATATGAAGTCTCTCTTAAACTAACCCACTACCAGTTGAAAACTCATGACAAGGTACTGAAATTAATCACTGGGCTTGTTGAAGCTCATCCTTTATCCTAACATTTTTTAGGTGATGATGATGGATGAGAGCCTTGCCCAATTTGAGGATTGGTGATTGGCAGCTCCATTATGATCAGGGGATTATTTGAAGTATGAGGACCCATAGTTGGTCGACTTTGGTGCAGTAAATTTGAAACAGCTATGTAATTAAGCCTAAGAGGCAATTGGACATGTAACAATGTATAACTTAAATTTATAGTATGCTCTGAATGTATAATATTTGTTTACTACTTCGAAGAAGAAGAAGTGACGGTACTGGGCAGGTGTGCGAAATGTAAAAGAAAAGAAAAAGGTTTTTCACGCTTCTGCAATCGCCCATTCTGGTCACACCACACCGCTGTCCAGTGCCGCCGCTTACGTGAGCCTGCGCTTTTGGCCTATGGGCCAAAAGGGGCGAGCAGTCGCGATTTCCCTTGATCCACACGGGCCGGGTTTTGGGGGTCGTGATAAGATGGACTGAAATCATTGTAGTACTTAGTTACATTCATGTATCTATTCATTTATATTTATTAAGGGTGCTTGTATCTTTCTCATATATTCATGTATATGGGATATGTATATATATTGGACTCTAAAGTCAACTCTGGATGTTGCCATATTGTACCCTATTGTTGGATGATTGGTATAATGCTTTTGAATGCAATTAATTTCATTTAATCTCGTTATGGGAATTGAACAAGTCTAATCAGGAAACATAACCGAAACCAATTAAAAAAAACTAAATCAATTAAAAAAAATGGCATGTATTTTATGTACTTGACTATGATGGTTAGTTCTATTACCCACCTTATCGGGGTCCAATGACCCTTTAGTCCGGCCCTACGTGTCAGGGGCTTGACATCGTATGTCTCCATCGGGTTAGTAGCCCCGTAAAGAAGACAAGGCTTACTAGGGGCCGACTAGGAATGTAAGTCTTGAGATTGAGACTTGAGAGATGGAAATGAAAACTTTGAATAATCAAAAAGAACTCAAATGAGTAGATCCTAAATTTTGGAATGTTATATATCGCTATTCTTGATATTTCTTCCTTTTGATGATCATGTACTTCAACACATGAGAACTTAATAATTCTTTAGATCCTTGTTTGTTTATGATGCATACTTGACGAACACTTGATTGTTAGTACACGTGCACAAGCATACACGTGCCACTACTCGTTCTTATCTTAGTTTAGATTTCTCTTACGGGTTGTTGTACTGACCCCTACTAGATGTAAGAGTTGGCAAGAAAACGACCGCCAATTGAAGACTCATTATCAAGCCATTTTTGGAAGGGTCGCCATTTTTGTTTAGTTGAATGTTATGGAATTTTGGGGAGACTTGTTGATTGTATATTCCTTTCGAATAGACCATGTATTTTATAGTTTAAATGTGTATAAATTAGAAGCTTGATGGAGATGTAAACATTATAAGAGACTTGACTTGTCTTTTGATTTTGTAAGAATTGAGAAGCATGGAACTTGAATTTGAAGTTTGTTTCTTAATAAATAAAAGTAACATTAAATATTTAATGAATGTTAGGTGATGTTATTGAAGTTGAATGAAATGAAAATGAGTGATTTTGGCTCTTAAGAAATAAGCGAAATCAAGAAAATAAGGCAAAAGAAGTCAATTTTTTAAATAGAGTTAAACAGGGAAAAACCAATGTGTGATCGACACGTGTGCCTATCAGCACTGGGAAGTGGAAAACCCCCCCTCCCAGTGTGCCAATCGGCACTGGGAGAGGGGATTGACCACTTCTCCTCTCGTTTTGTCGATTTGGCTTCTAGACCGACTTTTCGCTATCCGATTTGCCTCCAATGGAATATTTAACTTAAATAAGGGTAAATAAACATATTTTACATTTAATTCTTTCACCTTAGAATGGCTCAGAAATGGGGTCACTAACCTTACCTCTGGACCTCCTCGGTTTCACGACGTGACAACTAAGGTTAAAGGTTTCTATGTTGCTGTCTTTCTTGAACAAATGAAATAGTTGCGAAGTAAATTAATATTTTTTAATTTGCTATGTTCGTCATTTAAGTCCTTGTGTAACATTAGGAGATATAAGTGTTACAATTGAAAGTTAAAAAGTACAATCCAAATTTGACCCAAATTATGAAAGTGTAATTTATTCATTTTTCTTTTATTAAAAATATGAGATTTGAAACAAAGACAAATATTAGATCATCAACACAATCGGTTGGGTTTGTGCTTTTCTTATTAACCAAATTAGTCCACTTTTTTTTTAAGAGAAATTATATTTTTTTCAAATATTGTTATAAATTTAATTCCTTTAATATTTTGACATTATATTTCTTAAATAATATTTTTAATTATTTGACACTATATTATTAGACTTCAAATTTATCTCAAAATTTTTATGAAACAAATGAATTTTAATATCTGAAAAAATCTTGAACCATACCCTTATAATTTTTAACATTACAAATAATTTTCGTATTTTTTAAAATTCTAAATTAAAATTCATCTTAATTTTTATTTTTGAATCATTAACAAATAATTTCTTAATTATTTGGATAACGGATAATTACCGAACACAGCGAAGTTGTGATTGTGAGGCTAATAACAAAGGATTTGAAATGTCAGCACAAAGAACCAATAGGCGCTCAAAAGCCAAGACCAATTATTGTCTCTATCTCTATGTGTTCTGTGTTGTGATCCGAAAGTCAGTAAACGCAAAGCTTCGTCTCGGATAATGGGTTCCAGCGTCAGATGCTTCACTTCTCTCATGCTGCTTCTTTCAATCTTCTTGCCAGTATCGGAATCCAGTCAGGTACATATGATTCTTGCTTCCATTTCAAGTTCAATGTTTCATTTTTGAGCTCGTCTTTCTTTTTTCCATATGCTTGGTAGAAAATCAAGGAAAATTGCCTGTAAAGTAATGTTATGTTCGGTTAAGTAGAAGTGTTCCCTTTTTTCCTCTCTCTCTCTCTCTCAATTTCTTGGCAGCCAAACAAAAGATTTGGGAGTGTAGTGAAAATTTAGACACGTTAGTTTACAGTTCTGTGAAAAGGAGGAATTGTTTTTTTTGTTGAAGAAGTTACATGCATTTGTTGACAGTTTTGTAAAGCTGGGATTGAATATGGTGATTCTGAGTGTGAGTTCCCATCATCATCTTCGTCAAAGATCTTGATAAAGGGAGGAACTGTGGTGAATGCTCACCATCAGGAGATTGCTGATGTGTATGTAGAGGATGGGATTATTGTTGCTGTAAAGCCTAATATCAAGGTATATTCTCTATTTTGATTTTGTGAATTCATCATGTGATGGGTTACGATTGTTGGAATTGGTTCAAAAGTGAGCTATAAAATTACCCAGAAAAGGGAGCTAATCAGCTTACTGGTGAAATTTGATTGGACTGCCAAAACAACTATTATGCACTTTCATATGTGAAATGGCAGATGACAGTAGATGGAGCTAGAATTTGGGTTTTGAGTTATTTAAATTTCTTGAGATTTAAAATGATTTCCTATTTATAACTTTCTTGGATAAGTAAATTGATTTTTTTTATAAATGGGTTACAGTAGCCATCTTCATTTTTCAAACAGAAGGAAAATAACTAGAATAGCTATGAGAAAACCTAAAAAATCAGCATTTTGCAATTGGAATATGGGTAATTTTGGCTTCATTGGATTGGAGTTTTAATCCAGTGAACCATTGGATTGGATTGGATATTTTAATCCAGTGAACCATTTATATCCCACTTGGGTGGTATATCACTTATCCCAAGGGGTGGCGGTATTAGAGTTATTCCATTCGAATAAAAATACAATGTCATGTCATCAAAAAAAAATTACAATGCTGCAATTTGGAGAGACGAAGACGTCGAAGAGTTAAGTTAAAAGAATCATATTTTTTTTCTTTTTTTCATTGATGTTTTTTTTATATGTTTCAGATTTTTTAATGTATTTTTTGTATCAATAAATGGACTATTATATATATATATTATTTATATATATATATATATATACTATTATAAAACAATATAAATATATATGCGTGCATGTAATTTTTGATTTGGATGATTCCTAGCAATACAAACCATGATATTTTTTTGAGTCAACTCAAAAGTGAGAAACTATTATATTTTGCACGATATTTGTACAATCACATTTTAAAATATTATGATTATGGTTATTAGATTTTGCAATTGATTTGTGAATAAAATGTTAATTTTAGACACCTCATATGCATATATTTGAAAAAAAAAATTAAATGACTTTCATAAAAATAACTTTTGAAAACCGAACTTTATATCCGAACTTTATATTTGGTAGGCATCCAAACACAGTAATGGGATATCCTATCCGATCCAACTATATATTATCTAATCTCACCTTCTTATCAGGTCACCCACTTCATGTTATTATTCAAATGCAAACGTAGTATATTTTCCTAGGGTGACGAAAGAATTCTACAAAACAAACCAAATTTCTGGTCACTGAAGTACTGCAATTCAATCTGACATAACTATTTTATTATCTACTTTTACTTTTTATATTTTGTGTGCACCACATACACACACCCCCAAAAAATATTTGTGATTTTATATGTTTTTAATCTGATTATTTTTCTTTTTGCCGGTATGTTTCTTTCAATGATGAATGTATAATGAATTGCTTCTTCTACTGGTCCAGGCCATATGGACCTTTTATAAATTCGGTCCTTATGTTTCTCTGAATTTTTCTGTTTCCTTGAATAAAATAATTGTATGAGTTGTTTTTTGTGATACTTCTTTCATTTGTGTATGAGTTCTGTTGTTTAATGCACATATGAATTCATTGAGTGCCATATGCAGGTTGGTGATGATGTTATTGTGCTTGATGCCACTGGAAAGTTTGTCATGCCAGGTGAAATTTCTTAATTTGGGTGCAAGATGGTTCAGTACTGGTGTTCTAAATTTCTTAAAAATTGACAGCCTTATAGGTAGGTTAAGACCCAAAGTTATTTGGAATGGAGAAGTGTAAAGGGTCTCCATGTATATATTATTTGTTTCTGTTTCTGTTTCATGCTAATGCATATATTATATATAAACAGTTGAACACTCATTTAGGACAACTAGCAACCTTTTAGCATTAATGTCTCACATGGAAGAGTTGGAAACTGCTCCAGTTTGCAGTGGGTATACTTCACAGGATAACCATAACTATAAACAACTAATTGTGCTAAAAAAGAGTGGTCTTTTGAACTGATGGTGTTTATGCTGTTCCAAATAATTCTGTAAACTGGATTATTATGATTATAAATTCTTCCAGATCCAAATCCCTAAAGATGCATCAATATTACTGCAATTATCTTGAAAATATATTAACCCTAATCTTGAACCTGAATTATTTGTCATTCTATTATTTATTTTAAAACTGTAGACGTGACGAACCTTTTTCATTGTTCTACTATGTAAAGATGCATTCCCCTTTATGTATGTTTGGACACATCCAGCAGAGCAGTATGAAGCTGATGTAGGACAGCATAAAGGTCTATGATATATTGCTGGAAGAAGGAAAATGTAAATTAGGTTATATAAAGGCTAAGAATATTGGGCACTGGATTTAAGTTTGGAATGGAAGGAATATGTGAAAAAATCTGGTGTGTAGCAATGGGTAAAAAAAGAAAGGAAAAGGAGAAAAAGAAATATGGGCTTTAGAGAGGGAAGTTAAGCATTTAAATATGACAAACATTGTTCTGGAGCTTGTTGAGATAACGGGCTAGAGAAGATGAACCCTCTTGTGCACTCTTTTTAGTTTCATTAAACTACTCCCTTAGTAGCACAGTTGTAATGGCAGCTATAAAGTCTTTAGTGAGGTTGTAAATGCTTTAACATATTTGACTCTCAGCTTCTGTTGGACTTACCCCATAATAAATGAATCAAAGTCGTCTTGATGTTCCATAGACTTGAGAGGAAGCTTCAAACTTGAATTGCAATTAGATGATCATCACCATAAAGAGAGATGGATATTTTATCATATTAAAAGAAAAAAAAACTAGAAGAAATGAGATAATAGGATATAGAACAATGAGAAACAATTTCTTAAAGATGAGAAGAAAAAATAGTGGGCTTATTGAAGAAGGAAAGTAGGTTTTTTTATGAAAAAAAAAAATTTCTCAGGGAAGGAGATATTAGGATGTTGTAAGTCCAAGATATTATTTAGGCCTTGGTTTCAGATCTTGTAGTATGATTCAATCTTTTTTATACCAAATACCAATAGATGTAAGACAACCTAGGTTCTAAGGCTTAACCATGGGGAAAGGTGGTGGGTTGAGGTGCTACCTTTCCTTTTAAAATCTAGTATATTATACCTGTAAGAAATTTATTTAGGCCTTAGGTTTAGATTTATTGATGGAAGAACAGTGAAGAAATCTGGTTTCAACAATAGGAAAATTACAAATTCAGAAGAAAATAAAAGATAAACATTAAGGTTTACACTTTTTATATTAGGTAAGTAGATTGAGAGAAGTTGAATCTAGGGTAAGAATAAATATTTAGTTAGTGAAATGTGAATTTAGGGCTTCCTCAAAATCACAAGCATGGAAAGAATAAAATGGAATAGAAGGATGAGAATAAGAGAAGAAAGAAAAAATATGAGAATAAGAGGTGAAAAAAAGGACTGTAAACAGTAACCATGAACGGTTTCAGTGCAGAAGAAGGAAATAATGCAAAATATGGGACGAGGGAGAATGGGATTATTAAGAAAATTTACCTAAGGTTTTCCGTAGGGTAATGGATAGCTTTTCTTAAATTTTTTATAAGTAGGCTAGATTTTCTTAAATTAACTTCAATTCAATACTGAAATAGGTTGAAAATTTGTGCTTTTTGCAATAATCTCTTCTGTTAATAGTTCTTTATACTGAAACCCCCAACTAAGAACTGCTCAGAATACAAGATGTCTAAGTAGGACTTTCAAACCTTACATTAAGTTTGACACTAAAGAATGCTGACACAAAGGAGTCATAGAATATCCAAATACTCTTGCTATCATAATTTTTTAAAAATAAAAAATAAAACAATGTTATCCTACAACTTAAGATGCTCTTCAACAAGGATGGCATCAAAGCTTAGCAATGTGGGGCTTATGGCTTATGATTCATTTCCCCATAGAATTAGTCTTGTATTTCCACAAGGCTTTATATTTATCTGACTAGTCAATTTGTACTGCATCATAAGCTCAACTCTAGATTCATGTTCATAATGATCTGAGTGGTGCTGTACCTTGGCTGCCATTTGCCTAATGCAACCCTCCTTTCTTTAAACCGAGGACCAACTATGTGACAGGACACAAGCATATGAAATGTTAACTCTAGAACCTTCATGTTCTAGTTTCTGCAATTTGTAGTTTGAAACCATTTTAAGGAAAATTATCAAAACAAAGACCCTCAAAAGATTCCTCTTTTTAAAACCCCACAAAAGAAATTTTGAATTCTAAAAGTTTGAAAAATAGCCTTTTCTCTAAAGACTTGGTTGTTTTCCTAAAAATACATAACTTGGAAAATTTTCCTTTTAAGGCACATGTTATTTTCCATATGACATGTATAATTTTGTAGGGAAATGTTTATGCTACCTCTTTGGGAAATGTCCAAACACTTGAAAATCCCATTCTCTATTTTCAACTTGTCATAATTGCTGGGATTATGCTATTCAGAAATCATTTGTCCTCTGAACATCGGCAACAAACTTCTACTTACCAATCAATCAGATCTCTCTCTCTCTCCCACTCCCTTCCCTCTAATTGGCAAAAAAATTACTTTATGCTAGAAATCAAGTCATCTGAACTAGTTTCGCAGCAAATCATATAACATGAATAAGTACAAATGTTACTCTACAGTCATAAAGGGAAAATTCAAATGATATTAGCTCTTTTGGTATTAACTTGTATGACGTTTGAGTTGGAATAGGATACTACATCGAAGATCTCTAGCTTTGTAAATATCATTGGTGTATGATTGATTAGGAGTGCAAGATGTGGAGAAGCTGTGTCGAAAGAAGATGATGAAGGTTCATCTAGAATCTTCTTTGTATCGTTCCAACTTTATCAGATGCCCTCGAAGGGATGATGAATGTATATAGCATCATAACAAAAAAAAAAATCCAGCAGTAGGTCTCCTTCAGAGGACTTAACATGGCCTTGGAAGAGTTTGGCTGTCACGAACTCCACAGGTTGGCTCCTTTGAGCTTTCTAATAAGTGCAGAATCCATTTTCATTTGAATGGCCACTTCCAATGCAACATACAACATGAGTGACCATCAAGTTACTGAATTGAGAGTGCAACACTGAAAAGGGAGGCCTTTCTAATCTTCTTAACAATCAATCATTCTTTGAATCATTTACCTCAATTATATTTTTAAACTTTGAAGTTTGAACTCTTTTTAATAAACTATAGACATGACTCAAGAAATAGAGTAAGCATTCGGTATAAATATTGTTAACAATGAAGAAAACAGTCAAAACTTCATTCAATTTTATATTCATATTTAAGTTGAAATAAAGCACAAAAATAACAATATAAATATATATATATATATATATATATTTTTTTTTCACGTTCATTTGTGATTTAGTGCATTATGTCTAAGTCTCACATTTTTTAATGTATAAAACAACTTTAATCATTGCAAAAAAAAAATAAGCACATAAATGTTGCCCACTAGTATAGGAAGACAACCAAATCTCACTGGGCTGCCTAGGCTTTTTAGGGAACTTTCAACGCCTAGGTTGATTCTTGTTTTTTTTGGGGGGGGGTTACATCCCATTGTATAGCCTGACCATCAAACCAAAAAAAAAAAAAGTTCCATCGCCTAGGGGTTATGGCTTTTCTTTGTTGATAGCTGGGTTTAGTTGCTTTAATGGGCCTTTCCTATGGCATCAACTAGGTTTCTTAGGGTAGTCAAAGTTTGTAATTTTAGTACAGAGGAAAAATTATATGATTCTTAGCATATTCATCTTCTGAAATTCTTGAAGGCTAGTGTGATGAACCCTACCCCTATGACACTTGGGGATTCTAGGTATGATTCTTAGCATATTCGTGATCTTTCTCTTTTCTTTTTTCCCAAAAGGGGAAAAAACTTTCCAAGTAGAATTGATTGTTCCAATCACAATCAACCTTTTTTTGTTCATTTTTTAAACTAAAGCCTACTCTAAATAATCTCAACCCTTTCTCTACTTTAAAATCCTAACATCTAGAATTCAAAAATAAATGCTGTCCAGAAATTTAAGCAGCATATATTTGGAGATTCTGCCAACCACTTTGGTGAAGTTGGTCATGATGAATATTTGCTCTTATGAATATTTACTCTTACTGATATACATAAGAAGTGTAAATAATACTCTCTCCTCTCATTCTTTGATCTTTGTTTTACTGCTTTTTCTTGTTGAAGGCTACTGACATTGCACTATTACGTTGTTATTTATTTCTAACACCTAGAAGCAATTACATAGTTTTGATTCTGATATTTTGTACCATTTTAAAATTACAGATTTAACATATTATGTAGAACTAATCCTGATATGCTGTACCCTTGCAATTTTTGCTTGCTATGTTGACAGGAGGAATTGATCCTCACACACATCTAGCTTTTGATTTCATGGGTACTCAGACTGTTGACGACTTCTTTGGTGGTCAGTCTGCAGCATTAGCAGGTGGAACAACAATGCATATCGATTTTGTCATACCTGTAAATGGGAGTTTATCTGCAGGTTATGAAGCCTATACAAAAAAAGCTAAGAAGTCTTGCATGGATTATGGTTTCCATATGGCAATCACAAAATGGGATGAAATTGTTTCAAGAGACATGGAAATCATGGTTAAAGAGAAAGGTCTGTATGTTGTATTCTCAAGAAGTGTGTTAATGATTTTGCCAAAGCTATTGTAGCACAGTGGTTAAGTGCTTGTATTGCATAAAAAGTTTAGGGGTTGGTTTATGGGTTCAATTCTTACCTTTGATTAACAAAGAAAAAAGAAAGAAAGAAAAACTAGTACGATATGTGTCTGGTATTTGTAATTTGATCTTATATTTGTGAACCTTGGAGAAAAACCTAATTTGGATTTTTCTATAGATCTGGATAAATTTCTAAAAAGATTGTTTCTATCAACCTATAGGTATCAACTCTTTTAAGTTTTTCCTAGCCTACAAGGGGGATCTTATGATCAAAGATGAGCTTCTATTGGAGGGGTTCAAAAAGTGCAAATCTCTTGGTGCCTTGGCTATGGTCCATGCAGAAAATGGAGATGCTGTATTTGAAGGGCAGAAAAGAATGATTGAACTTGGTATTACTGGTCCAGAGGGACATGCGCTTTCAAGGCCTGCAGTGGTAAATCTTCAAATACATTCTCCTTTGGCTCAGTTACACTGCTTCATAGGAACACTAATATTTTGTTGTTCAAATGAATGCTACACTACATGATAATTTCTAGTAATTTCTACTTCCTTTTCTTCTGATTTTTAGTGGAAGACACATCAGAAAATAAAAATGTTGAGAGCAACTAACCAACACAAGTGCCCTTTTTGTGTTACATGCTTTGCATATAATGACATATACTCCTACCATTTACTTGGGGGTAGAGAGAGGAGGAGAGAGAGAGATGGAGGGTGACTTGATAATATTGTAAGCTGTAGATCATCCACTTTTAGAATGAGAAACAGACCTATTTCTAAACCGAGACTGTGAGACACAATATTACAAGGAAAACTTATCTGGCTAAGAAGTCTGGTGATCAGTCCAGCTTTAGCAAGACCATCTGTTTCACAATTTGCTGACCCAAGTGAACTGAGTATTCGGTGAGTTTATAAATTTCTCTGATCATATAGATCAAACCTTAGTAGAATTATGAACAAATTCCTATACCTCTGCAAAGCTCACAAGGACAGCTTGAGGTCCAGCCATTAGAATCTTCCAGAGAAAGCGAGAGAAAACAGTTTCTCGCTATATAGCATGTAAGAATTCATTCAATTATAGGACTAAAGCTTTCTAAAAGACCACCAAAATCCAACTTCAAGAAATCAATATGGGGGCAAACAGCTTCAAATTATGTCACCTTATACAGGTATAATAAGGAAATGCTTTTTTGTATATACAATGAGATCCTGATGACTGCCTTCAAAATCCTAGACACTGAAATCTAGTGACAGGCAGTCATTATTAGTGTTTTCGAGTTGACTCCGACATGACTTTTTCTTTAACAACCATTTGTTTCTCAACGAAGCATTCTGAAGCAATTATTTCATATCTTTTATTTTATTTTTCTAGTGGGTGGGGTTTGCAATAGGCAAGTGGTTACTTAGTGATGAAGTCTGTGTTCAAGTTTAGACGAAAACGTGATCCTTGGTCTGTGGTTCAATTCAATTTGTTTTCCATCATTCACATTTGAAACCTTAGTATGGACTAAAGAAGGTTGAGACCTTGAAGCAAGAAGAAGAAGCGGGGTTGAGGAGGCACTTGTCTTTTAGATGCTTAAAATGTTACATGGAATGCAAATCGTTGTGGTACACAGAACCGGAACAGAAATGCAGTACGTAACATACTTTAAAATGTGGTACGGTGGGAGATAGGCTTATATAGAAGACATTGGTGGATTATGATGTTAAGTCTAATTGTAAGTGTTTTCTTTTCACCATGTGTGCTATCATTGAAATATACAAGTGTCCATGTAGTTACGAAAATTTATTATATTGAAATAAAACATGTAAAACATCGAACTAAGTAAACCTATTTATGTTGATCTTTTGATTTCCTTCAGTCCTTTCCATTTTTTTTTCTCTTTACAGGAAGAGTAATGGAAGAACTAAGATGGGGATTGATAGAGGATTAGCATTTTCTAGTAACTATGGCTTTTGAAACAGAAGTGTTGCTTGTTCAAGAATGCGCGAACCAAAATGGGGATTGATGAGGATTAGCATTTTCTAGTAACTATGGCTCAAACGTTTGGGTCGTGCATGATTATATTTTGCAGGAGAATAAAAATATTAATGAAACATTTTTCTAAAAGATATATCTAGAATTAAAAATAGAGGAATGGTCAATTTCTATATATAGACATCTTATAGAATAGTTGTTTCATTCAAATATGAAAAATATGAAGAACAAAGGGCTCTTTAAGTTGAAATGTTTAGTTCTTAGAACTTATGCTAAACTTTGCAGTTAGAATGACTTTCCTTTCTCTAATATATATGCTATTTGATCAATGATACCATATAATTATATAACTTGGCTGTAGTTAGCTTTTGTCATTGTAGATGAGTGAGATTGTCAGCAGAGAACCATGCATTTCCAGGATGGAACTTTGCCTAATATAGAAGGTTCTTAGATGAAAAAATGGAGTACATGTACTGGTAAAGATATATCTGGATCTCGTGTATTCTTGTGTCAAATGACCTGAAAAGACTAAGTTCTTTAATTTTTCGGTCCGATGCTCAAAGAGTGGTACTATCTTTCTGCATTCTTGATCACTGTTAACATTGACCTTTCCAGTATACCAAACTTAAACTTTAAGCCTTTGTGATTCAGCTTTTCGCTTTTTTTGTTAAATATTGATGACACTTGTGTCCTTGTAGTCAGTGGACTCAAGTTATAAATGCTATATGTGGTTAGTTTTTTTTTTCTTTTTCTTCCATTTGCATTTAGTTTAGTTTTTTTGCATAATCCTTAGCTTTCTAAGACGAATATGAAATAAATGTATCTGAATATAACTTCTGCGCCATGTTCTTCAGCACCCTTTTTCTTAGTGGAAGACCTATGTCAAAGGAAAGTTTCACCTTATCGATTCTTCAATGCCCTTTTCTTAGTTGATCTTCCATACATAGGCTGCAATTTTATCCATTGATCTGTGACATCTTTGTCATTTTCCAATTTCCATCAAGGATCTTCTAGCAGATCCTGTAAAAATGATTATGAGAAGAAGGGACCTACTTGTATGTGTTTACTGACACACTTGAGTGTGCACTGGTAGGAATCTTTTAGTAGCAAATATTTACTCTTCTTACCAAACCATATGTTGCAATCTGAGATCAGATTGATGATTACTCACTTTGAGTAGGTTAATTCTTTCTATTTTTGTGCTTCAACTCTCAAAATATTTCTTCTTAATTTTTAATTTTTGAGATTATGCCTGTTATGTAATTATCCTTTCAGTTTGATGTTCATGCAGCTGGAAGGAGAGGCAACTGCCCGAGCTATTCGTTTGGCTGGTTTTATGGACACACCTCTTTATGTTGTTCATGTAATGAGCATTGATGCAATGGAAGAAATAGCTGAAGCTCGAAAAAAAGGTTTTTAACTCTTCTAAATTTTAGAAATGGTCATTGTTGTGGAAAATTTATATGACAGTATCCATTAATGTACTAAAATGGAGAATTTATGATATTGTTGCAGTTTTGCAAGTTTTACATTTTATACTCAGATCAGCTAAAAATACTTAATCCTAACTGCTTGGAGTTGGCTACATGAATCCTTTCAATCCATTTAGTTCATTCTAGCTTCACATTCTCTATTAAATTTTTGGCAGTCATCTCTTTACTCAGAGCCTCAACCCATGTTCTTTTTATCTTTTTCTTGTCCTTTTGGACCAAATTACTCCTCCGCTATCTTTACATAGACGTGGGTATGTGCGTCAGATGTGGTATGTAGCTAAGCATCAGAATTATCAAATCCCTAAGGCCAAGGACACAGGTACTTGGTTAAATAGTCATATTTTTTATATTCTTTTTTTTTAATTTCTTTAAAATGGTGTTATGATATAAAATAGTGTTCAACATGAGTACTTCACTCATCTTGAAGCAACCATGTAACAAAAGGAGTATAATAAGAGAGTTTTATGTATCATTATACAATAAACTTGAATTACCAGACATGCTTTCTGGCTGCATGTCCAATCAGACTCGTATCCCACATCCATTCATTTGTCACGTACCAGGGGTACTTCACACACTTAGAAGAGTAAATGAAATGTAGTTCCTATATACCAATACATTCATCAGTATTTGGTGCATATGGCTAAAACATCTTAGACAACATTTTCTAATCTTGTGTGGAATTTGTCATTTCTAGCTCCAAACTTCTTATTTTTTCTTATCTTGTATAGTCACTTATTCATCCTAACATCATCGTTTTAGTTATATATGTCTTTTGAACATGTCGTTTCATAACTTCCAGGCGCTTATATAGCCTTAATTTTACCTATAAAAAAAGGTATCTAACCTTGATTCCATCTTATAAGGTTTTCCCTTTTAACTTGGTAGCTAGTTTACAATTACACAACATCTGAAGGCACTACTGCACTTTATCCTTTCTGCTCTAGATCTGTGGGCAATGCCCCTTTTTCCAATGGATAATCAATCAAAGTTAGTAAACATGGTCATTTTTTGGTAAACATGATCAGTTTTTGGGGATCTCTTGGCCTTCAGTTTTTACTACATCCTCGTCTTGCAGTTTTTTTTAAATTACTGTCCATATATTTTATTTTAGTCTTGCTTAATATAGAAAATTTAAATTTTAGAGTCTCTCTCCATAGTTGTACCAAGAATTAAACGTTGATTTGGTCAATGATACTCCATTGTCAGCATGTGGTATGTGCCTACAAGTTTTACATTTATATTGATTTAATTTCTAATGTATGTGGTCCTTTGTCATAAGCAATCAACACGAGGCAGGGGACATATTCCTCCATCTTACCTTTACCTTTATATTGATTACATTTTAGTGTGTATTCCTTCGTTTAAATTTATGTTGTGGTCATCTTTCTCAATCAAAAATTATATAATGCTAGAAACTCGTTGTGACCTTTAATTACATTATTGCAGCTAGCAGAAGAAACAGTTTGATGCTATGAGCATGTTGATGTGAACAGAAGCTTTTATGAAATTGCCATGATTTAGGATCTGGAGAAAGAAATTGGTGGGTTGTTTAGACAAATATAGTTATAATGAGGTGGGTTTGGGAGAAACAAGTCAAAGTTGGATTGTGGTATTTCATTGTCTAATCCCCGGTCAAATTCAATCTTCCACGTACATTGGAAAAAGCAAGTTTTTTTACACTGTAGAGAGCTGCAAGGGAATTTAATGTCCCATTTTATAGACCAGATGGTAGTTTTTCCCCTCTCCAGTACAAGTGCCACTATGGCTCCCTCAGCTGTTCTCAACAGGTCCATGCAGTGAGGGAGAGCTCAGTGGGATATGTCCTCAGTGTGATTGCCTAGAAAAACAGAACAAAAGTGATTTTATTGTAGGAGAGTAATTAATTATTCATGTGCAGAGTCTGTACAATTACTGGATTAAGATGGATGCACCCAACCCATATATCAAAAGGATTGTAGGTTAATAGCAGGAAATAGTCATATTAAGGGTACCGTTTTATGATTTGTTTTGATCCTTTTGTTCTGCGTTAGATACATGGCGATTGTGAAGTGGCAGCTTATGGTGACATGTTAACTGTATTTCAAGATAGCGTTGTAGTGTTCATTTTATCATGGAAGCAATGCTCACCATTGTGCAAGTGTGGCATTATATTCCCGTATCATGCATATGTTCAATTGACTACAAGGTGAACTTGCCTACATTTACTTGTTCAATTATAATTTATTCACTGTTTTTTTTTTCTTTTTGGTTTAAGAAAATGTTTTGATTATGTTCTAAACTTCTCTTTGATTTCTAAAGGCCAGAAAAACGTCAGAGATAACCATGTAGTTTTCATGAAATAGGGTCTTAGAGAGGAGCAATTGAACAAACATGTGTTCTTTTATTTTTCATTTTTTAACTGCAGGGCAGAGGGTTATTGGGGAGCCAGTAGTTTCAGGGCTAGTCCTTGATGATTCTGAGCTTTGGAATCCTGACTTCAAAACTGCAGCAAAGCAAGAACCTGCTCTCTATTCATTTCCTTCATTTCTTTATTGCCAAATTCACTCTGCCAGTTTCAGTGCTATGTGAAACTTTATGGCCTTCTCATTTTTCAGGTTTGTCATGAGTCCCCCTATTAGGGCAGCAGGACATGGAGAGGCTCTTCAAGCTGCCCTCTCAACAGGAGTTCTACAGGTTTTGCTCTCATCATCAGTATAGATAGAGTGTCTATGTTATTCCTGAACAGTGCACAATGCATAGTGAGACTTTAGTTATTTCTTTTAATTGTTCGGATAGGGATGAGTGAGACTTTAGTAGTTCTACAGCTCTGCTCTGATCATCAGTATAGATAGGGTATCCATGTTACTCCTGAATCACCTACAATGCTTGTGACTTTAGTTGCCATCAGAGAACTATCTCTTAGACTCTAGGCTCTTTAATGATTTGATTTTGAGTTGTAGGAGGCTAGGAAAATGTTCTCTACGCAATGATATCAATTTTCATAAACAGATCATTTCCTCTGAATAAAGTTTCTTAGTACTTTGCTAGTGGCTATAAGCTGAAGCAAGAATGTATTTCTCTAGTTCTGGATTTTGATTCTCAGATAACCTACGACATGACCTTAACTATTTTAGTTTCCCAGTGCTCAATGTAATTTATCAGGATGCATGATTTTTTTGCAGCTAGTAGGAACTGATCACTGTGGCTTCAGTTCAGCACAGAAAGCTCTTGGAATTGATGATTTTCGGAAAATACCTAATGGTGTCAATGGTAATCAAGGGTTCCAACGGTTCCTAATATCTCTGGACTCAGCTATCATGGGGGTTTTATTTAGGCTATTCTACTTACTAATACTTTTACATTTGGAAATCCTGGGAATGTATAGGTATTGAGGAGAGGATGCATCTGGTTTGGGATACAATGGTGGTAAGCAGCCATGAATTTCAAGCTTGATTGTTAGAAACTATTTTGTTTGTTTGTTGGAACCATTTTCTCCAAATAGTTTGTTTTTTTAATTCTATATGTTTCTTCTAGGAATCAGGCCAAATATCTGTCACTGATTATGTCCGGTTAACAAGCACTGAATGGTATGCCTTTGCCATGAGAACGATCTCTCTGTGAATTTACCTATAGCTCCCCCAGAAAACCCAACATAATATTTTTTGACACTTGACTCCTGTTCCAGATAAAGGAAAAATGACAGTAAACTTCACATTTTATGCAGTGCTAGGATCTTCAATATATATCCAAGGAAAGGAGCAATACTTGCTGGATCAGATGCAGATATAATTATACTCAACCCAAATTCAAGTTTTGAAATAAGTGCCAGTTCTCACCATTCTAGATCAGACACAAATGTCTTTGAGGGAAGGAGAGGGAAGGTAATCTTTGCCATCGTTATTTGGTCGATATAGTGACAGTTAATGATTTAACTGTCTGGTTTTGAAAATGTGATGTGAGAAAGGTATTGGATCATTTCGAGTTTTGCATTTGTATTTGCAAAAGGCACTATTACTGCAGGTCTACAAACATGAGGAGACCAATACAAACTGCCACTTGCTCTACTGTTGCTGATTATTCTTTTGATGCTTTCCATCTGTATAAGTTGTGTGCTTCCTATTGTTTGATCCCCAAAACCATAGCTGGCCATGTTTGTTTCATGGATTGGATAAGGGTGGATTATCTCTCCCCTTCATTAATAGTGATAGGATTAGTAATCACAACGCTCCCCTCCCCTCCCATCCCATTGTTTTATCCATGCTATTGGTCATTATTTACTCCTTGTACTATTAGTGAGCCCCTTCTTTTTTCCAAACACCGGCTTCATAAGGTTATCGGGACTAATTTATCCAATCCACTTCCCAAGTCGACAAAACAAACATACAAACATACCTTTGGTTTATTTGGTTAACTATAATGTGATAAATAAAGTGGTGGATTTTTTCCATTTTGGGTTCATCCAAAATGTATGCTATCATCTATTAATCTAAATGGTCGAATTTGTGGCAACAGATATCACTGATTCATATATAATTCTGGTATGATTATAGCATTGGAAATTTATATAGAAAACATTCCTGTAATTTGAAATTTCTTCAGCTGCTTAAAAGTTTGTTATATTTTTTTTATCTCAGGGAAAGGTTGAAGTTACAATAGCCAGAGGAAGGGTTGTCTGGGAAAATGATGAACTGAAGGTTGCTCCTGGTTCTGGAAAGTACATAGATATGCCACCTTTCGGTTATCTTTTTAATGGAATTGACAAAGAAGATGCCAAGTACCTCTCTTCCCTCCAAGCTCCAGTTAAACGATCCATCTAAACCCAAAACTTGATCAGTTGCAGTTAAATGCAGTGCTCAACTTTATATGTAGTTTCAAGCTTGGATGTGTAAAATATATAAGTAGGAAATAAATTTAACTGTTTTCTTTTACTTTTTCTAACATTCAGATTATGCTTCGAGTGAAGGGCAAGACAATTTAGATCACTCAAAACTCTGTTATAAAAGTATACAAGCATGGAACTTGGTATCCCATCTAATAACATCAGAAATTCGAAGAGCTGATTGGGTGTTATGGAAATCAAATCAATGCTTAATACAACAATTAAGGTAGGTCAGAACCTTCTTTTTCCTTGGCACAAAAAATAAATAAATAAATTTAGGGTATATTTCACTTACCCCCCTTGAGGTTTAGACTAATTACACACAATTGGGTGCTTCTCACGGTTTGTTCTTATGAAACAATCCCAAAAATATTTCCCTACCCTTAGGTAACATTGGAATGCCCCTGGGGGGTCCAAAAAATCCCTCCGGTAAAATGACCAAATGCTTTTGACAATCATCCAATACTTAAGAAATCCTAAGAACGCATTGAAACCATAGGAAAAGACCTGAAGACTCAGAAACACCCTTTAGACAACTTAGATTGAATTTTCTCAATCTTTTTGTGTGAAATGACCAAAATATACTTAAACGGCCCCAACAAAGACCAAAGCCATGAAACCCAAGGGATGCCGTAGAAACCATAGGATAGCCTTTAGTAGGATAATCTTTAATAGACTTAGAATTTCGCCTTGTACACCTCAATTTGAACCCAAATTGCAAGCCTTTGAGGACTAGGTTCCAAGAAGTTATTTATAAGACTAGAAATAATTTGTTAAGAACTTTTCAATGATATATGGTGGGCCTCATCACTATTTACGATCATGAATGAATTTTTCAAATGACCTAGCCTTACTCTTTTGGACATAATTCTCAATTGGCTTTGAATTTTGGGACCAAAATTTTCTAAATGTAACTACTCAATATTTCTAATAGTATAAAGTACACGTAAAATTGTATCTAGATGACCAAGATATGAGCCTTCAAAGTAGCACAAATTGTATAGATTCGGGCTCAAAATGACCAACATACCCTCATAATGGCCCCAAACCACTAGTGGTTGAGACAGCGGCCCTTGGGAGCCATTGGCAACCCTCCATAGAGTTGTGCCAACTCTTGATGCTGCCTAGACTATTTTGGAAAATTTTGAGATTTGCACAATTTTTCTTGCCTTTTGGTATTCTTTGGTCTCTAAGTCATGTATAAATCTCACTCTATATAAATACTTGATATACCACAAAACGATAGACCAATCCTCAAACGACACGTGTGTCAACAGGTCAATTAAAGGCTCAGTCATCCAAAGCATGTCGAGCATTCAGAACAGACCTACAAAACTTAAAGGGCCGAGCACACGCCTCCAAAGCAAAGCTACATTCTTACGGAGCCTACAGGTCCGAGCACGGACCTCCAAAGCACTCTCCGCTATGCAGAGCCCATCACCGCCTTAATATCTACCGAGTAGAGAATAAGAAAACAGTCTTCTACAAGGAAACTGCCACACATGGTTATCTCTATTTTGATACAATGACCAACAGGGGAACTACTATATTCGATAATCAAATCCCTACTTTCATGGCTCCAAATCCTAATCGACTTAGGAAAGCCACCATCTATATATTAAACCCCAGAGGTGCACCTTATTTCTTATGCTCATTCTTTGGCTTACATTATAGTTTTTTCAATTCAGTTTATTGACTTAAGCATCGGAGCGGTTACCGCTGGAGCCAATCCGGTGGTCCTCTGATCATCGTCTTGAGTGTTCTTCAAGTCGCAGAAGGTCAAAATCGGCAACCGCCAAAAAGTGCAGCATTAGTTTGGTGTCTTCTGTGGGAAACGACAACAATCTCCAAGTGCTCTACCTATTTATAAACCTTATTCTCCTTTTTACCGGAGAATCATGGCACCCAATTTCCAACCAAGGAAGAACGCTCAAAATACACAAAACCCTCAACGTCGGCCGCCTGCCGGACGAGGAAGAGGACAGACAGTCGATCCCGTGCGGCAGGAGCTTGAGTCAGTCAAGCGACATAACCAGCTCATGCAAGAACATCTTTTAGCCATGTCTAGAACTTTGGCAATGCTTACGCAAAATCAGGGGACAAATCCTCTAAATCCGCCGATCAACATTGCTGTTCAAGGGACTCAACCCCCTATTATCACTACGGAAGAAGGGCCCCATGAAGAGGCTCTCAACCGTCGGCTTGTACACCCCCGAGGAGCTACTCGCACCGGCAGAGATCCTCAACTGTCGGCGGCCGCAGGCTGGGGGACGCCAGCCTTTGTTCCAGATGTCCATTATCGGAGCACCACCAAGGCTCCAACTCTTGGGGCTTCAGGAGAAGACCCAGTACCTCCGAAGACTCAACCTTATGCGGTTCCAATTTTCCCAGCTCAAGAGCACCAGAACCCTCTTCCATCTGAGGGGCAGGCCCATCCCGTTCATATTGGGGCCGAAGCCATAAGGCAAAATTCTCGGGGAGTCCCGCCCAGGGACCCACGCAGAGCCGAAGAGGTGGTGGAATCCATGGACCGAACTGTTGTTATGAGAGGTGCTCAAAACCCTCAAGAGCAGGATGAGCTGGCTAGGCTACTCGGAAAGCTTGCCACGCCATTCACTTTTGCCATTATGTCAGAGGAAAGACCAAGAAAGTTTGTCGTACCGAAGTTCACCCCATATGATGGGACTACTGATCCAGGGGACGATCTGTCACATTACCAGCACACGATGGCACTACATGGGTCCTCTGATGCCTTCATGTGTCATACCTTCATCACCAGCCTGAAGGGTACCGCTCTGAAGTGGTTTCACCACCTCCCACCGAACTCAGTCACCAGCTTTTATGAGCTCGGTAGGCGATTCCTAGATAGGTTCACGACAAGCAAAAGGCTGAGGAGGGGACCTGAATTTCTGTTAAACGTCAAGCAGACCAAGGAGGAGACCCTCAGAGCTTACATCACGTGCTTCAATGCCGAACTGATTGAAGTCATGGATTGCAGTCCGGGCTTCCTAGTAGCCGTTCTGACCGCTGGCCTTGCTCAATGAGGTTTCAGGGATTCTCTAACGAAGAGTCCCCTTGCCGACATGGCAGCTCTCATGGATCGAGCTAGGAAGTACATCAATCTAGAGGAAGCAAAAAATACCTCCCAAAAGATTAAAGAACAAACCCAGAAGGATGACACAAAGAAAGACGGCCAGAAAAAGGACGACCAAAGGAAGGAGTCGAATACGGCCAGGAAAAGGGACAGAAGCCCCGAAAAGAGAGGGGTGCCCAGAACCCCGCTCAATGCTGCCCCTAGGGGATTCGCCAGCTTCACTTCGTTGAACACCTCTCTGAATCAGATACTTCGGCAGGTTCAGTCTGGGGAGAATCTGAGGTGGCCGGAACCTCTAAGAGGGGATCCAAACCTCCGAGATCAAACAAATACTGTGACTTCCATAAAGACCGTGGGTACACGACTAATACATGCCAAGCCCCCAGACACGAAATTGAGCATCTCATAAGGAGGGGTCATTTGCAGGAATACATCAAACAAGATGGAGGGCAGAACCCTGGCAATGAAAGGCCCCAACAAGGGAGACCCGACCAAAAGCCTGAACAGAGACAGGAACAAGGACGGAACGAACCTCAGCGATAGAATAATGAGGTCATCTTTGTCCTCCATGCCGACATCCCAACAACGGGGACCTCTAACAGAGCATAAAAACGGTATGTTCGGGAGGCCAGAATTGCTCCCACCATCCTATCGATCTCCCATATCGAGAAAAGGATGAAACCAGTACCTGAAATCCAGTTTATGGAGCAAGATCTTGCTGGGGTACACTGTCCTCACAGGTGATGCCCTCGTCATCTCTCTCAAAATTGCCAACTTTGAGATCCGAAGAGTTTTAGTGGACACTAGGAGCTCTGCAAACGTTTTATTCTATGAGCCCCTCAAACTGACGAAACTTAATCCCAGTGACATCAAACCCACAACCCTGATCATGATAGGATTTGATGGGAATCTCAACACTCTACTAGGAAGGATTGACCTCTGATCGGTGCAAAACTGCAAGTACACAATATCGTAGTTTTATAGTAAAATGATAAGAAGAGTATCGTCCTTAGGGATTGGTGTCTTACTTTTGACAAGTACCAAAATTAAACTAATCTCGAATTTATTTAGAAAATTCACTAAGACTTTTGTAATTGCAAATTAAGCTAAAATTAATGCAAAGAAAATACTCAATTGAAAAGAGAGATGTTGTTCGAAAATCAAATAATGGGAGAAAAGAATTCTAGGAAATCAATTTCACCTAATCCCTCGCTATGCTTTACTCATCTAACTAATTGAATTTAATTCCCTATGTTTGTTAGCAAATCGCTAATTCATCCAAAAGGCTCTTTCGACAGTCAATTGGACACTTTTCTTATTCATTATTTTACACAAGAGTATGCAAATTAATAAATCAAGAAAGCAATAAGACCAATGATTTTAATACTACACAGATTCATATAAGTCTTTCGATCTCTATATTTACCTATGTTGAAATATTTAAGATCCATCCCATAATTTCTTCTTTCGACAACAAATTACAAGATTAAAATCATCTAATTAGTGGCGAGTTAATTAGAAGCATTAAACTCAAAATAAATCAGATAAACATGAAA
The DNA here is from genome assembly GCA_008638375.1 of Nyssa sinensis. Lineage (NCBI taxonomy): Eukaryota > Viridiplantae > Streptophyta > Magnoliopsida > Cornales > Nyssaceae > Nyssa > Nyssa sinensis. Next base: position 37,018,619 of record CM018031.1, read on the forward strand.
AGAACTACTTCAAATTAAAATAGAAAAAACAAGCATAGTTCGAGACTAGACTACATCGTTTTCCTAGAATAAAGTAAATTTAGTTTATGCTAAAAATTAAATTCAACATAAACGAATTCACTATGATTTTTTTCTGAAAGGAACGGAAGAAAATTAACACTGAAAAATAGTCGCAACAGTCCAAGGTGTGCCTTCAAAGTCGTAGCCGTACAGCCACTGGTTCAGCCAAACACACCCAGCCAGCCGCCGCACTCTCTTTTTGCTTCTGATCAGCGTTGAACCTCTAGTTCCTGTCTTCTGCGCACTGCAACAGCCTCCAAGGCAAGCCGCTTCTTCCTTCCTTTGCTTTTGTTTTTTTTTTTTTGCAGCCGCACGTTGTTTCCTGTTTGCGCCTCCTCGTCCCTATGTAAAACAGCCGTAGCCACTTTTCATAACACAGTCGCATGGACCTAAAGCCCAACACGCTACTGATTTCTCCGTTCGGGCCCACTTGTCTTGCCTCAGCCTTGTTGCCACAAAATTCTTCCAAGCCGCAAGCCTCCAAGCTGCAGCCAAGACCAGCCTTCTTGATTGACTTTTCTCTCTCTCTCTCTCTCTCTCTCTCTCTCTCTCTCTCTCTCTTTTTGTTCAACGCCTCTTCTATCTCCAGCCACAATCTTTTGCCTTTTTTTTTTTTATTCTTTTCTTTTAATTTCCTACTCAGCCACAAGCTGCTTCAATTTTTTTAAATCTGCAATAAAATTTAAATGATAAAAATGAAGTACAAAATAAATAAAATAGACTAAATTTTAAAATTTAAGGAGTGCTAAAATAGTCTAAATTATGCAAGTCATCAAACACCCCCAAACTTGAAACTTTGTTTGTCCTTTAAACAAAAACTAGACCCCATAAAAAATATCTCATCACTCACCAAGCCATGATCCGAAATTAGATTTCATCACTAGCATCTTACTCTTTTAACATCAAAGATAGCAGAAAAATCAATCAAAAATTTATCAATTTGTCAAGCAAGAGTTAAACGCTTACTTCAACCTAAAGCTAAGACCTTGAGTGTGTGAGATAGTCAATTTTAATTCCAAACCACCTGCAAACTCTGATAAAAGTAAAACAACTGAAACCAGAGGAATTTTCTCAAAACTTAACTCCATAAGTCCAATTTTTAGAAATCCTCTCCACTAATGTAGTCAACACCAAAATCAGAGATCAAAAGGTCTTTAATTTGGTTGTAATGTCAGGCCATAAGGTGAGGGTTAAGCAAGAAATGGATAAGGAAAATCAAAGCAAACTGAGAAAATACTTGGTGGAAAGAACAATAAAATAGAATTCCACAAGATTCAAACCATAGCTCTTTCTCAACAATATGCTCATAGTCTTTTTTCTCTTTTCTTCTGTCATGATGGATAAATCACTTCTACACAAAGGAAAAACCCAACAAAAATATCTTCTTCTTTTTTCTTTTCTTTTTTTTTTTCTTCATTTTTTTTTCCCACTTTGATCAAACAGAGCAAACATAATGTGGATTCTTTCATTTGAACTAACTTTCTCTTTACATGTAACTTTCCACCAAAGTATCTTCTCAACTGTAAAGGTAAATTCAAGATTTTTCAGGCTTAGAACGGGGATGGATTATGTGGTTAAAAGAACAATTAAAGTCTTATGTAACATAAGGCTCAAAGGGCTGACTATGGAAATACACCATACAATGATGACATGATAGCTAGGATGGCTGGAAAGGATTTTTGGTTATTCAAAAGATGGCGTAGATCATTTCTCTAATATTTGGCATCAACTAGGATTTCGCCTCAAGGATTCATCAACGGATTCTAGAGCAAAGCAAGATTGAACTTCCCTGACCCATTTAATTCAACTCCTTCTCTTCATAAGCAAAATGGAATAGAGAAAAAAGAAAAAAAAATGACTATGTGCTTAATTATGTTCAAGGACAAAGATTTAAATCAAAGTACCCACAAAACTCTGCTTGACATAAAAGAAATTTTTTTTTTTTGAAAATTTTCTCAATCCCATCCTCAATCTAAAATTTCAGAGTCATAGAGAAATCAATCATACTCAAATACATGCTTGGTAAGAGAATCCAATAACTCAAAACTCATAACCAACAATCAAGAAGACAAAATAACTCTAGGAGTTTACACCCCCAAACTTAAACTAAACAATGTCCTCATTGTAAGTCAAAAGTGAGAAAGAGTGAAGAAATGAAAGAAACTTCCCTGGTTTCATGGTGAATCTATCGTATGTTGTAATTTTCAGGTCTTTATTCATGCTAAATAAACTTGCATCAAAAACCAAATTATTAAAAGAAAAAAAATAATAAAAAATAAAAAATAAAAAATTCTATGGGCTGCCTCCCATAAGCGCTTGTTTTAAAGTCTACAGCCAGACTTTTCAATCTTTATCAATTAGGGTGTCCAAGAGGAATAAATATACAGTTCCTCTCCAAGTCCCAATTTCCTGCAAACACACGCAGCAGCTTGATGATCTTCTTCGGGTGTGCGTGATGCCGCAACAATCATTGGAAATGTGTAACTATCACCTAAGAATGCATAGTGAAGATGCTCAGGTAATTACTTCAACTCTGGAGTTGTCGTTTGCTGCATTTTCTCTTTAGGAATTACAAAATCCATCTTTTCAACTATTGGCTCTAGCCTCCCTACTTCATTGCTAAGTGATGTAACCTGCTGCAAGGATCGTTTTAGGTGATCGGCTGGCACATCTTCTTGAAAGGCTTCTTCTACACATTGCTCAATGACATCTACTTGAAAGCAAGTACTTGGATCTTCTAAAAATCTCATGGATTGGTAGATGTTGAACTTAACCTCTTCCTTTTCTACTCTCAATGTTAATTCACCCTTTTCAACATCAATTAAAGCCCTTCCTGTAGCCAAGAATGGTCGGCCAAGAATTAGTGGGACGTCTTGGTCTTTCTCCATATCTAACACCACAAAGTCAGCAGGAAAAATAAATTTATCCACCTTTACCAATACATCTTCTATGATTCCATGTGGATATTTGATGGATCAGTCTACTAGTTGCAAAGAAATGGTTGTTTGTTTCACCTCTCCAAGTCCCAATTTCCTGCAAACAGAAAGAGGCATAAGATTAATTGTAACACCCCGACTCTGTATAATTAATAATTAAATAATTAATTATTAATTAGTACCGGCTTAGGGAATAATTAAGGAAATTAACCTTAATCTCCCGGTGGTCACACTAGACCAATAGAATGATTAAACATGTCCGAGAATAGGGTATAATACCCGAACCTAATTATCCATTAATTAGGTGAGATAATGTCAATTTAACACTGACGGAATTCGAATTAATTAACCACGGAAATCCCGAAAGACTAATAAATGACTCGAAACCTCTGACACTGTAGATAACTGAAATATGAAACTCTCGGAACAAACCGCATCGAAAAAGGAATTACGGAATGAAAGTTATGAGGCAAACACTGAAACTGAATTACTGCGCAACCAAACGTGGCCTTAACCGAAAATATGGAAAAAAATGGCCAAATGGGAGGCCAAGGGAATTGAACCCTTGACCTTTGAGAGAATAAATTCTTCCCAAAAACTTACCAGTTAGGCTACCCATTACTTTGTGTATATATATGCAACTTATTTGTATATATCTCTGTATTGCCCTAACTTGCCACCCAAAGCAACCAATGAGGTTACATGCAAACCCCACATGATTGCTCCCCATCAGCCTTAAATCCCACTGATTCTCTGATATATTCATATATATATGTATATGTATAAGAATGAATAAATATATGTGTGTACACATCTTGGACCTTCAAAATGGGGGGCTGTTGTAACACAAAAATCAGAACTGTTATAGAGGGGTAGGTCTGTTAGAGGCTTAGAGAGTCTGCATGTAGTCTTGGGTGAGAGACCAAGAGAGAAAATCCATGTAAGGTTAAGCATGGTGTGTATAGCATGGTATATACAACTTGGTGTACACATGCATGTGTACGTCTTCAATGTGATGCACAAAGAGGAGGAGAGCTGTGCACAATGGGGCTAGACTGAGGGGCACGACTGCACTGGAACAGCATGCATGAAACCACAACCGAACCTAAGAGGGTCTGATTTTTGAAGGTAAAAATCCGAAATTTGTAATTTTCTGTTAAGAAATTCTGTTGCTATTTTCAGTCAATATAAACTATATGTATGCACTACTGAGAGGCCTGGGATTGTTATAGAACAATTGGGAAGGTCGAATAGGACTGAAACCCCAAACCTGTAGCAAAACGGCCATGGATGTACCTCGGATAACTGGGTCTGACTTGACCCAAGCTAAACCGAATTTGGTTAGTCAAGACCAAATCTAGAGGTCATAAGGGTCCCAAATACACCAACCCGCGACCCTAGAACACTGATTTGGACCCTCAAAACCGAACCAATAGGTCTCGGCCATGAAAGCCAACTCCCAAATCAGACTTCTAAATCATGTTTTTGGAATGGGATATTGACCCCCATGGATACACGGTCACAACAAGACAATTCCACGTGAGATTTGGTGGAGAAATGAGGCCATACGGCAGAACTGAAACCCCCCATGATAATCGGTTAAACAGAGCCCCACCCGTAGATTCGAGGCATCAAACCGATGCCAAAATGATGGCATGACACCCAGGGACTAATTGGAACCGAAAGTAGTTGAAAACCGTGCTTGAAATAGCACGAAATTGAGAAAAACCGAACCTGCAAATTAGGGCAACAGTGGGGCATTCGATGGGGAAGACGGAGTCGACTCGGTCGAGTTGACCGAGTCATGCCGAGTTGAGGAACGGCCACTGTGTTGATACTACACCGTTTTGATGTTTGATGTTTTAAATTTAAAACCTAGAATTGGCCTGTTTGGTTACGGATTTTAAAAATTGAAATTTGGGATTGGGCTAATCCTGAACACGGATAAGGGGGGCAAATTGAGGTTAATTGGAACACTTAATTCCGGTTTACTGAGGGTCAGTGAACCGGTTGGTTCACAATGTATTGGGACCGGTTCATTTCTTGAACCCTAAAACCAATGGGTCTGAACCTCTATTTTCTGAATTTACATTTAAACCCCCAACTGTTTTGTGTAATTGTACTCTGGCCCAGATTTTGGAAAAAAATTATACATTTAAGCCCTGCCAAATTAATTAAATAATAAAATAATTATTTAATTATTTTATTAAATAGGTAAAATTTCAGTTTTACCCCTAGACATTAAATATGTCAAACGGAGTCCAAATAAATTAAATGAACAGTGTATTTTCACTATTTCAAGCATTCTGGACTCAATGGTACAGTCCGATTTTGGAAATACAGTCCCAAAAAATACAGACCCGTAAGTGATAAATGACCAAACTACCCCTGATGGTACTCAGACCCAAATAAAAATATCAGAT